>JUFY01025948.1:0-49059 GCA_001855655.1 Leptopilina clavipes | reverse complement strand
CACTATGATGAAATAATGTTATGTGAAGCAATGAGTAACTTTCACGGTTAACAAAGACTTAATTTAAGGGACAGTTCTTTAATTTGTCCCTTTCTTTTTCTCGTTGAACACAGTAAAAATAAAATCTTATTTTAAGATGAGTCTTAAATTCAGCACTGCTAGCCATAATGTAAATTGTATGTAAAATCATTGCGTAAATTCAGCAAAGGCTGTCTTAAAAATGTTGCATCTTAAAATAAGACATCTTTTCTGCCTTAAAATAAGACTTTCTTTTTACTGTGAAAAGAAACAAATGTAATTAAATTATTATTCAGGGAGAAATTTAGAGAAATATTTTTGAAAAAATGAAATGTAGAAATTAAAAATTTCGGAAGAACAGAATGGAGACAATTATTGACAAAAATGACACGATAAACTAGTTCATATCTCTGTTAAACATTAACGCTAGCTTGCTTCCGACTTTTTGAAATATGATTGCCTTTGAATGGATGACAAATGCACTTGGCACATTTACAATTAAATAAATTCGATTCACTAAAGAATATTTTCCAGCGAAAAAGTCTTATATGACGTAAACAGGAAAAGGGTGTAAATAATTTCTAAGCCTAACTTTTAATATAATATTTAAAATAGATTGAAAACAATTTCTGTATTAACTGTATTAATAAAAAGGAGTGTCAACTATTTGATAAAAAGAAAATTGTACGTGGGAGAAGCGAAGCTCACGTTCTAAACATGACCTGACACGTTAATTTCCGGCAACTGACAAGTCAGTGCCAAGAAATCGAGTGACACCTGCTATAGCTTTTTGTGAACTTTGCGCTTCACTGCCCATAGAAAATGTCTGCAGATAAAGTTTCGTTCTAGTTTTCACTTCCAAAGCTCCAATACGGAAATAAAAGTTTGTATTTATTCCCAACCGAGCTCCAATTATTATAATTTAAAATAAAATAAAAAACCAAACTTTAATGAAATCTAATAAATAAAGCTGACAGACCGATTCATACTTTTATTAAAAATAGAAATGGGGAAAATGGAAAAGAAGATATAAATTAAAAGAACGTCTAAGAAAAAAGGGAAACAAATAGAAAAATAATGTAAAAACACATATTTATTGAGAACATAAACTTGTTTTTCCAAAGTATAGGTATATAACAATTGAAATTATTTTCACGACGACTCATGACATCACAGATGAAAGATTAGAATTTACTTCTTGTGAGTGAATTTTAGTGATAGTTTAAATTTAAAGTGTGATAAGTAAAATTGGTCTCACGGAATGGTTTTCTAAGTTTATTATCGTGGCGGTAGATCTTGGAAAATGGCAAAAGGTGCTCGCCTTCTGACATAAATCAGACTTGCGGTTGGGACGAAAGGCAATAAATTTCCGTCTTTTATAAATCTCTTTCCTCTGCGACTTGTAACAATTTTCTAATTCCATAAAATTTCCCAACAATTAATTTTTTTCCATCGTGATACAAATTAATTTTATTTTAACTTTTCTTAAAATTTTCTATAGGAAAAAAATTCATTTTAAATAATTTTATCACTCGATCGTCTTGAAAAAAAAATTGAAATCCTCTAAATCCAAGAATTATACTTTTTTTCAAATAAAAAGAAATTCTTTTTATAAATTTCTTGTTTTCAACTATCGAAGCTTTAATCAGCACATTCCTGATAACAATTATTGATAATTCAATGTTGATAACAAATTCATGTCAATTCAAATTTGTCTCAAAAGTTGAAACATCCCACTTTGAATGAATAGGTTATTTTATTATTAATAAAAGAATACAGTTAAACAGCGTATGTAAAAATAAATTAAAAAGAAATTGCCTGCTTTTTGTTTTGTGAAATATAAAGGATCAGACTGCGCAAGAATTCCGCATTGGAATCGAAGGAGAGGAACAAGTAAAACAAGTGGAAGATGCTTGAGAAGGAGAAGAATAAGGCGGCATCGAATGACTGCAGCTCGTTATCCTTCTGCACGTACGCGTCCCGATTCTTTTCGATTGGATCCAACCAAATAATGGCTGAGATCAGCTAAAAACCTAACAAGAATTCTTTTTAAAACCAAACGATTTTATAAATTCAATTTTTATTTTCATTTTTAATAACGAGTACAAATTTTATCTCCCGGCTGGATTTCTTTTGCAAATTAAAAAAAAGTTTTCAATCGATCCCAGAACATACCATACGAATTGCTTTTCATAAGATGTACACGAGACGATCCAAGCGTGGTTAAATTTAGCGGGGAAGCACGATAATATCTTTGTAGACGCAACGTGGGTTTATATGAGAAACTTGACCGATTTCTTAGCAATTTAGTTGGAAACACGTACGTCATTAAACAAATCTTAGGCATAGCTAATTTATCACGACTCCTTTAAAATATAATCTGATTTGTATCTTTAAGTTCTGAGGAAATTTCCAATACATATGTATACTCTTTTCGTCTCCCTCTCTCTGTCTTTTCGTTTTTAATTAATTATCAATGCGATTCATTAAAT
Source organism: Leptopilina clavipes (assembly GCA_001855655.1). NCBI lineage: Eukaryota > Metazoa > Arthropoda > Insecta > Hymenoptera > Figitidae > Leptopilina > Leptopilina clavipes. Next base: position 46,549 of record JUFY01025948.1, on the reverse strand, counting down.
TTAATTAACTATTAATTCCCTAATTAGATTTACCTAATTTTGTTGGTGGTTTTTTATTCATGTTACTTTAAACGTGGCAATGTTGAGTACAATATTTTGATTAAATAATTATAATAATTTTGATATGGCCTCAGCCAGTTTAGGGGTTGTCACAATTAAGTAACATTTGCAGAGGCACATTTATAGGAAAAGGTAACTCGAGTAAGACACATTGTATACCTATTAATAACTTATAAGGAATGTTGACAGTTTCATGAAAGTTTCGATAAATAAATTGGACCACAAACGGCGGTTTACTGTACTTGCGGTTTTCCGCCTTATCGAATTAGTTCCGCATTCGCAGTCTCTCGATAGATTTTAGAAATCATAAAATTGGTTCATTCTATAAATTAAATCTTATTATTGGAAACGAAAACTTGTTGAATTTTGTAAAAGTTAAGAAGAGGGAAAGAGTGATTAATAAACATATGTTTCACTATGAAATGAGTGATTCGTCTATTATAAACATATATAACACTGCTTGTGCGAGGACCCATAAAGAAATTTGGATCCGGTAGATGGATCATAACGGTATTGGTCATTGCAAGTCACGTGTTGTAACACTTTTTTCTCTTTTTCAACGCACTCTTCCCTTTCGCAATCACGCAAATGGTATCCACTCGAATAGCGATCAACAAATAACTATGCAAATTGATTTTCTTTTTGTTGCGGTGAAGCACATACTTTTCAAAAATGACATTATTCGATTCTTCTTTTTTTCAATAATGCATATTGTTGCATAAGTTTGCAGTGAATGTCGAAATTGAGCACCTGATTATGAGGTCGGAAATAGGACAATCGTGTTCTCCTGTGACATTTTACGAACGTCCGAGACATTTTGAATAAAACCACGTCAGAATAGTGGCAATATATATATAGATCGATGACGACGTTAGAATCAAGTGGAAAGCCTCATGAGGCCATAATTCGAGATGAGAGTCCGGATTAAGAATGGAGATATATGAAATCAGACATGAAATCCGACACTCTCGCAAGACCATACAGAATCTAATATTCCAAAGTGATTTAGGAAAAGACCTTATGACCCAAGGGGGCACTAAGATGTAATAATCCTCTCTCCAATGCAATATGGAAAAAATGAATTGTACGATTATCGTTAAAACTCTTCAACTTTTAACAGTGGAATAGAACAAATAAATTTTGTATTCACTATTCAACCATAAATTTCACCATGTAATCCATATATTATTCGAAAACGTGATTTAAATCGCGAATGCATGACTAAACTGCTACTTGAAACACTATTCGCATAGTAAATGTCTGAATATGAATAACTATTAAAATATAAAAATAAACGATGAAAATTCTTTCAAGAATCCAATATTATTTAAATTTAAACTATAATTTGTGTCAAAATCATTAAGGCAGAATGTCACATTGTCAAATTATAATGAGAGAAGCAGGAAAGAAGTGCGAGAAGAACGAATTCGGATTTTTTAAATCTAATTTTGAATATTGTCTAACCTACTCTACATTTTCATTTTTCCTGACTAGTTCAATGTCATTTAGCTTTTTAAATATCAAAGATCCTATAATTATCATGACCGCCACTTTGAATTTCACGCTCCACTTCTTATAGTAGCGAACAAACTATTTTCTTTATGCTAACTCGTTAACCTTTTGCACGCAAATATAACCACAATTTTCGAAAAAAACAACATCTTCTGACAGAAGCATTCCTATATCAATTCTAATTGCCCTCTATTTTGATAAGACCGAGAATAGCCGATTACATCAAAGATTTCAAAATTCCACAACCTAAATATACATAGCCTAATTGGAAATGGAATTTTTTTTTTTTTTTCTCATTTTACAGATACATGGAAATAAGGTGAAAATTTATTGATTGTATTAATTGGCAATCTACAACACCTGTTTGTCCTGGTGTCGACATTGTGTTTGTCGCGAATGAAAGACTATTGTACTCGTCTCATCTCCGTATATCGTACACGTTATTTCGAATCATACGTCATGCTCAGCGACGCATGAATAAAGCACGTGTCGACCCATTATTAACTCCTCTGCCGTATAAAGGCCGCCTCTCGCTCACACAAATGAGGTGGAGGCTCAAATAAATTATCCTCCTTTAAATTTGCTATACAAAAATTATTCTTCAACACTTTCATAGTTTAATTCATTTTGACAAAATTTCCCAAACGATTAGAATTTCATTCAGTTATTTACCAACAAAATAAAAAATGCGTTAAATTCAGGTGAAAATTTTCAACTTGTGAAATAAAAGGAAATTTTATACAAGAAAAAACCGATATCGCGGCAATACGGAGAATGAGATTTGAAAAAATTAGAATTCATTCTCTCCAGTCATGTATTATGAAATGAAAAAACGAAAGTGAAAGGTGGAGAGTGAGAGGGGTCACGAAAAAAAACAAGTGCAACTGTCAAGTATATATTGAGACGGAAATTTCTAGCGGAACGACACTCGTTAGGAAATTTTCAATCCATGACAATGATTCCTTAACGAATTATCTAACGGACTGTTTTCTCCTTCCTACAATTCAATTATCGATTTCAAACAAAATTATATTCTAGACCCGTCTGTATTTTCGATTTCACATAAATGAAAGCATCATATGGAGAATATTAATCTTTACAGGTTTTATCATTTCTTAAACTGCAGAAAACCAAACCATCTCCATCCACAATAAATAAGGCAAATACAAAATATATTATTTCGATTCTCAATTTTTTCCAATCCATATTATTTAAATTTCGATTCAGTTAAGTAATATGATTAAATTTAACTTTCTACTGTATTGAGTATTAAAATTTAAATTAGATTCATTCTATTCTTTAAAATTATTGTAAAATGCATAGATGAAACCATATAATTTCATTATGATAGGCACAATAAATAAATTAATAATTTTAATGAAATTCAATTCAAAATCATTATAGTATTACAAATTGTCGAATGAGACAGTGAAAGATGAGAATATGGAAATAAATGTAATTATTATGAATCTTGCTCTATTTCTCGTGCTTTTTTTTATTATATTCTCTATCAGAATATTTGTGGAATCCGTCTTGATTTTTATCTCGATGTTTCTTTCATCACCGTGCAAATTACCAACAATGAGAAACGGTAGTGACGAGTTTGTGTCACGTCTAAATTAGTCTTGTTACAGTTGATTTCGTTTCAAGTTCTAAACACTTTATCTTCAACTTTAAAAATCGAGAAATTCTTAAGAACAATATATTTTACTGTAAACTCATTTAAATTCTAAATGTTGAAAAACAATTAATTTATATATTTTATATTTCATTTATATTTTAAAACCTATTTACTCGATTTAAAAAAAATAGTGGTAATAAAATTCGATGCAATTGTTGAATAATTCCTTCTTTTTTTTTTTTTTTTTGAGCACATTCCTTATCATTACAGAAGATAAGATTGTTTCGTGTATAGAATGAACATTCTCCGGTAATAAAATGAGCAAACAACGTCATTTTCTTGTGTAACTAATCAAATTTAGCAAAGCAAGTGAGCAAGGTATATTGAGGCACTGGAACCGGAAACTAAAGAGTCGTGAATGGTTTCAGTGACCGTTACATTCGTTTTTATTCTCGCGTACTTTGCACTTTGTCGCGTGAATCCTCAAGTAATGATGAGTTCTATATTTTATTTTATTCACTTTGGTTATACATATACCGCTTCAATGAGCGGTATCAAACAATTACAATTTGCCTCGACAAATAAAATAGAAAAAAAATTACAAAAAATGTAAGAAAGAAAGAAATTGTTAAACGTCGTCTCAAGGGGTGAACCGTATAAATGCGTAATAAATCGTGTCATGATAACGACTTGATTGGAAACACGGCATACAAAATTAGTTTTTAATTTTTCTTCTAAAAAAAAAGTTATTCGAGTTAAAAATATATGTTACGAATAGAGAAAAAAAAAATGAAGAAAGAAAATACACATGTTGATTGTTCAAGTTAAATGGTTGAAACTCTAATCGATGATACTTCTGTGAAATAACTAATAAAAATTCTGTTTAATTGATCAAAGTCTTAAAGAACACTTGTATATTTAATTGACCTCACCTGAGAATGAATTGAAAATCCCTTCTCATCAATAAGTAATCCTCGGAAATAATTGTACTAGTGTCATGGACGCAACACACACCTTAATATCGTTTACATATTTTATCACCTCCACTGTCATCGTCAGTGCACTTAGTAAACTCACACACCAAGAAAGGAGACACCGGCTACTGTTTTATACAACTGCTTATCAACGATTCGCGTCAGACACGATTGCAAGTTAAAAGGCCGCGGTTCCTAAAGCAGAGAAATTATTCAAGTTGGTATTCTGAATGACTGAACGCATACACTCTCGATAAAAATATCACTCCGTTGGAAAAAGGTTAATAGTGCCAAGTAAATATTACTCTTCAAAAAACCGCCACTGATTATTTATATTGATTTGCTCAATTATTTGCATTCAACATTTTTTCTAATTCACACATATAACTTTTTCATCCTCATCGTGCTGAAGACACTTGAATTTATAACAACGATTTTTAATTATATCTCAACGAATTGTCCATTTTTTATTTTGTTACAATTATCCGTAAAATGACATTTTTTATATGTATATGAAATGCCCCAACAATGAATGAAAAATAAATGAAAAAAAATTAATCCTTGCATTTTCAACTGAATAGATGTATGTAATAATTTTTTGTAATTTGATATATTGAAAAGTTGGTAGACTGCAATTTTCAACTATTTGGCAATTGTCCAATTATATTATATATGTGTTGTATGTAATTGTGTTTACACTATTTTCGTAACATTTTAAAAACTAATTTAAACAGACGAAATTTATACATATAAGTTGAAACAAATGTATGTATATATATAGAAAAGCCAAAAAAACATTGCAAAATCTAATGTTATTAAAATTCCTTTAATATTAAGCATTAAGACATTCGTAAAATAATTTTAGATTTTCTAAATTCTATTTTTGAAGCACATCAAGATTTTGGAAAATCTATGCCAGGAGTCGTTTAAAATAGCGTCTTCAGGACACGAGAGGCAAAAAAATGTGATCCATTAATAATAATAATCAATGTAAATTAAATATTTTTTCCAAAAAAATTTCATTCGAGATTTTATAACGAGACGAAAATAGGTTTTGTCATTTTTAACTTGTCAAAATTTATCACACATGATTGCATTCTTTTATTTCTTTCAAAGACGAATAATAATAAAAAGAAAAATTAATAAATTAATGAATTTAGAGCAAATTATATAGAACATTCCCGAGAAAATAGAGATTGTCTATCTCTGCAACTTGAAACATTGAGTTTCAAATCTTGAGAATAAATAAAAGAAAACATCCAAGTTTATCAGATTTTCACTTTTAATTTAAATGAAAGTTGTACATTTTCACAAAACAAGCATGTGCTTGTAAGAGTCTATAAAAGAATTTATTAAACTCATACTTTAATTAAACAAGATTTGCCGTCTAAACAAAAAGAGAAAAATAAAACATTTATACAACTCTCCACTGACATTCTACATTTATGACGATATAAAAATAAAAAATAAATACAAGGTTTTTAACAAAAATTGCAAGTGATTAAAAAAAAACTTTTTATTATTAAAAACAAACAATGTTTTCCTTTTAAAGAATGATATATTAATATGTAATTATTAATTAACAGTTTCTTTGGTATCGAAAAATAATTTATAATTAAATTATATCTCTATAATTGTTATCAATGGTCTGCGCAGAATTTAAAGATAAACATTGGTTATTACGATTCTGCTTGTTAATATGAGTAAAAACCTATTTTGAGTCTCAGAGCAATAAACAATTGTTAGAAAGAAAAAAATTTTAAAATTAAAAAAATTCACTGACAGTGAGCAGAAGGCTGCATTGCTTTGATAACATAATTGCTAAATAAAGGACTGTTGGTCACCAATAATCACTAATTTCATACAAATCAGCGAATGTCATGAAATAAAAATGCGATCGCATTTTTCTTTAAATATTATTTCTAGAGAATAAATAAAAATTAAAAGCAGAGTTTAAAAGTAGTTGAAAACAATTATGAAAAAAAGAAAATGATAAATTCTTGTGTTGGCGTGAATAGAATAAAAATATCATCTAATTTAAAAGAATAACTAATTCAATGAATGACGAAATTAGTTCTCTAAATAGATCAGTCTCTTTTTTATAGATACTTTTCCTGCATAAAGCAGGAACTAATTCTGACAAACGAAAAAGAAAATGAAAAAATAGAAATATAATTTACTTTTTCATCATCAAGCTGCTCCCATTAAGTAATTTACAAATAAGAGTAATAAAGTGATGCTTTTGTCTGAGTATGAGACTTGCTAACGAAACGACAGAAATTCCAATTGAATGAGCTTAATAACATTCAGAGAGCACTATATAGTACTATAATTCACTGAATCTTTGGGATTGAGTCTTTCCATCACTAACTTTTACTACTTGGAACGATTAGAAGCACGCACGAAAACACCGTATCTACAGTAATCATTATAATTTACGAGATAATCGTGCAGAAAGAGAGAGGGGGAGAGAGAGAGAGAGAATAAGAGAAAGATTTACTTTTTGCCGATCGATTTTCATATTATAAATCTCGATTATTAATATTATTTATTTTATTTCATCTCGGCGATTAATTAGTCATCTTGGAGTCTGGTTTTCGTGTATGGAAAGTCGATGGAACGACCGTCAGCAATAATTTCACCGAGAGACGTTTCGGCCCGGTAGGCGGTAGGCACGATACTGCTGGATAATGTAGTGGTCGAGTAGTCGTCAGTCGTCACCCTCCTTGCTCGTCTCGTCTCCCTTCCAAACGGAGGACGTAGTACGCATTACCGGAGCTATTTCTCATGTCATCCGGTTCGATCTCGTCAATTTTCGTCACATTATACGTCCGCAGGAAGTCGAGAGAGGTGTGATATAAGTACCAGGATCAATGCCAATTTCGATTTTCCTTTCCAATAAAACCAGACAGACGATAAACTTATTCATTGAGCTACCGTTTGATTAGGAGAGAAAAAGGACATTCCCATACCAAAATAGTACCATGCCATTATTTCTTACAATAAAAGACATCTATGAAATTGTTACCTGTCATTTTTTCTTTTGTAGATACCTATTTTTTCTGGCATCGTAAAAATTTGTCATAAAAGTTAAATCCGTACATTCAACGAAAAGGGAGTGTTTCGATGTGGTTTATTTTTGGACACGCAGGGAACGTATATAGGAATCTCTGTCGGAAATAAAAAAAACAAAGTAGAGTTAACAAGCAAGATTCAATAAATTTAGCAACCGGGAAATTAGTGTCACTCTTCTTTAATTTGAAATTTTTGAAATCCTTGAAAAATCATTTTATGAGCCCTCTCTGAATCTCGTATTTTTTAAAAGTACCAAATACAAGTTTGATAGTTCACTTTACGTTGTGGTGCGTATAAACATATAAATTTCAAACGCACTAAGATAATAACTTGATAGCCAAGCGCAGTCCATGCGTTAAATCACCTTGCTTACTATCAAAAGTTATTGCAAAAGGGGATGCTGACCGTCCCCTACGATACAGATTCATCTAACTTTCCAACAAGATCATTTACTCTTTCATCATGGAGAATCCAATTAATTTATCGGACTCATTTTTGTTGCACCTCATTTAAGGAATATTTATCTCAGTGTCAGTGCTGTATCAATGAATTTTATTTCACTTTTCACTTTGTTAAGCCCTTAGAAATTTAATCGGGTGTCAATTAACAGAAATATTAGGGAAGAATCAGAAGAAAGGACACAAGAGACACTCGTGATTTTAAACGAGGTCGATAAAAGTTAACCCCTCGACCTATTTTTCTCGTACATATACTTGAAGAAAGCACACAGGGGGGCTTAAAAAAATACACACAAATACAGACCACGTGTGTCTTGAATCACGTGACTTGAGCCCGAGATGGTTCACTGGGTCAAAAGGCGCGCCTCAAACAACTTTTAATGTCTCCGAATGTCATTGTACTCATTAAATACAGGAACAATGCGTTTGTGCACTCGAAAAACCTACGCGTTCTGATATACATTATTTGCATTCATCTCTCATTTTGTATAAACAATCAGAAAAACATATATTACAAACTCACTTCTTTCCATACTCTGACCTTAATTTTAATTTAAGCAACATGACCATCTCGTTATATTCACAACTTTTTTCATCTAATGAGATTTTAATGAACGATTTCCTGTTCCGAAAGAAAATATTTTCCTCAAAACTGAATAATTTACTAAACTCCTCATTAATACCATAAGCAAAGAATAACAAAGACAAAAAGCTATTTTTACTAGTAAATATGTTTATATGAAAAAACTATTCACGAGTCGAAGAAAATATAAAAAAAGTTTTTAGTCCTTCATTTAAATTACGAGTTTCTTTTACTTTTGATTCAATTTTCTTTTTTGCGAAAATATATCACACAAGTTCAAAGTTAATTTCAATGAGTCGAAGCAATTACACTATACATATTTATTAACAATTTTCAACATGTGTGTGTGTGTGTGGGATTCTCGTCTGTATTGGAGAACATTTTCTAAACGAAAGTGCTATTTTTAATCCAGTCATAATTTAACTATATAATAGTCATTCAATTTTATATTATGATAAAAAGAAAATAAACTGCATTTATTGAGAAAGTTTAAAAATAAAATGAAAAGTAATTTATATTTATAAAGAAAGAGACAAATTTACTAGCTCATTAATTAGTCAATAATTACTACTTTTATTATGTTGCTTCAGTATATAAATTATAATTATAATCATTAATTAAATTAAAACTGCGGCTGTCACAATAATAATTTATGGATAAAAAATAAAAATATGTACTTTTAATTTATTAATTATTGATAATAATATAATTATTACTTTTTCTTTGATTCTCCTGTAATGAACTTAAATATGGAAAGAAGGTGATGTTTTTAATACACGCTGAATTTGTCAAGTTTGTGAAGACAAGTGCGAAACGTTATGAGAAGAATGATGAGATGTAATTATTATATGAGAACAAGATAGATGATACAGTTGCTCATTAAGGATCATTTAAACCTCGAGTTTACGATCTTTCCACGACTTCTTGGAGTGAAAGAAAAACGTGAAAGGTATTTTTGCTCCGAGTGGAAAGAATATATTGGTCAGGAACCATAAAATCCATAAAGAGAATTAGAAGACTATAAAGTTGTTTATTATCGTCAATTCGCATTTACACGTTCTTGGAAAGAATAAGAGAGTCTTATACAACAAAAATGAGAAACTCGACAGGAATAAAAACGCTTGATATACAAAGTTCCAATTTAAAAGCACCATCAGGATTATATTTCCATTCATTTGGAAAAATCGCACACGAAATGAATACATCTAAAATTTTGTATTTTGCATTTAAGATGAAGATTTATTGAATTCAAGAATAAATTGTATTTTTCCTCCAACTTTGAATTTTCCATTTTTCATTGGAAATTATTTATACGTGTGAAAAATTCTGACAAATGTGATAAAATATATGTGTGCCTCTTGAGCGGAATTTGCGGAAACTTGATAATTTCTTGAGGAGCGTATATGAGTGAATTCGTCGTTTAATACGTCAACTGTAATTCCGCTTGGTTCCGCTCAACGAATCGACCTACTTATGTTCGGCACGCGATCCTCCACCTCCATAGCGCCTTTCAATAAGAACCACCTCCTGACCCTGCCCCTGCCCCTGCCGCATCGCAATTTAGAGCCGTCGCCCAGAGCCACCGGGACGGGACGGGACGTCCGCACCAGACAAAACCCACGAATATATGTTTCAAAAAAATTCAAAAAATACCTTCAGGTATGTAAAATTACCCCCTCAATTTGAACTTTGAACGTTGGATGCAAAAATAAACTAATAAAAATTAAAAAACAGTTTTTTCTAAACAAATTTTGTAAATTCTTTTTCCATCACACTTGAATTATTTCTCAAATTCAAATTTCCAAAGTTAAATACATAATTGCACTTCTTGTTTTAAAAATATAATAACTGAAAATCACAGAAAAGACAATTTCACTTTTTTTCTATGTATATTTCTTAAATAATAATTTTCGTTCTTTAGTTTTTTATCACAATGGCGGTGAGTAAGGCAATAACCGAGTTCTCTTTTAACACTACCGGTAAATCTGCAAAAATTGCGTTCCGGCACGTGCGTAAATGTAACGCAAAACAATTGTATTTCTTACTTTTCAGTGCACAGATGGAGACAAGTGTTTTAGACATTTCCGATTTGGATGAGAAGACAAAAGTTGTCAAAAACTCTCTCTCAATATACTTAAAAGCACACACATTCACAAAATTATAGAAAGTTTTGTGTAATTAATTAATAATTAATTTATTCATATGGATCATGTACTTTTTTATAAATATTTTTTTAATTGTGAATTCCAGCAACTATAATGTCCGAAACAAGAATAAAAATTGTGCATTTCAGATAAAAGAAAAAGCAATTGAGTTTTATTAAAATTATCATTCGCAAAGGATGAAGAGGCAATGTATTGATCTTTTCAATTAAAGACTGATTTAAGAATGACTCTTAAGCAGTATATCTTTGAAATCGACTCCTAACTAACTATTAAGTGACCGTCACGCACTATCGATAAACCGTAAACAGATTACAAGCATTTTAATCTATTATATTTCTTCCTGGAAATTTCACTCATTTCAAATAAATATCGATGTAAAATAATTAATTTTATTTTCCCGTGCGGCTCATCTCGTTCTCTCAAACAAGATTTACATCATTTTCTAATTTAGCATATATTATAGTCTTAAATTTAAAGTGATAAAGGTTGTTTCAATTCATCAACAGAATTAGTTAGTTTTTAGTTTTCAAATAAACCAATGCAAAATTGCAATGTTTGCATAAGTTTTAGGCGCAATTAAAAGCTGGGAGGTAAGATAACGCAGGTTAAGATATTCAGGAACAAAGTTACGTTTAAAGCTTTTTGGCCCAGTGCAATTTTGCATCGAGGACGCAAAAAGTCGTCGACTAAACATAGACGGACGTCTGAAAAGCAAAGTTATGAACAGCTTTGTGAATCTAACATTTTCTCTAGTTACACACGTCGACGACGCCCACGCATTGCGAATGAATCGTCGCGACGCCTTTTAAACGATACTGCATTGCAAATAGAGCGCTTTGTCTTACTATCTTACATATTAACAGAAACTATTTCCTCGGATGATACGTTTTCAGTAGCCTTGATGCAAGCAGTATGAATTAGCAGAGGAAAATGCTCCAACACCTCCGAAATGACCAGGAAAAGGTCGAAAAAGGTCTTGTTGCATAATTATATTCAAAAGCATATTTCATTAGATGATGTGTTTTTTTCGTTCAAAAATTCTCCCCTTGAACACTTGGGCATCACGTGCATAATCACGCTTGGGCGGCTTGGTCTCGTCTGCGAGGGTGCTAGAAAAACAAGACCGTGCTTGCGACCCTCGCCAACTTTGGATGAGGTGAGTCATAGTCAACCACGGAATCGCCACGTAGTCCCCGGCACAAGACTGAATCACCCTCCCTAGAAGGAATAAGGGTGCCTGGATATAAAGGAGAAACGAGACTGAGGGCGAGAGCTTGCTGGAAGCAAACATATTACGTACAACAGCACAGCATTGCAATTTTATGTTCTACATACATTCAGACAGAAAAGACACACAATGGAGAATATCTATGTATGTATACACTCGGATCGGAAGACAGAACCGATATACACGAGGGGGATCAAACACCATGGGAATTCGACTCTACATACATACCTATTTTGTCATCATTGAAAGAGAGGGGAAGAGAAAGAGACTTGCAAACTTATTCCACGTAAAAGTAGTGCCTTTGTCTAGAAAACATAATTCCACTTTCTCTCCAAGGGAATTTCACGCCCAAACGACTTCTGATAAAACTTGTTCATTCAATGACTTTGACGACCATACTTTGTCAAAATCAATGTCGATTATTTTCTTTCAAGGAAAAACTTGATTTTTCTAGAAAATCAAATGATCCGTTAGTTTGAAAATAGATTGGAATAAAAAGTTGCTCAATATTGAAAGAAACTTTCCTTCATTTTGGTTATACTTTTATATCTTGCAGTAAAATCCACAGGTTGATATTTAAAATTCAATAATAAGCATTATTTACAGTGACAGTTGAACCAAAAGTTTATAGCTGTTATTCGGAAAGCATTTCTTTCAGTGTATATAATTAAATGAGAGCTGCATGTAATATTCCAAGAGTCAACGCACTTTATTAACAATGTATGTTTTTTTGCACACAATGTAATAAATGGCGCCATTCATTTGCCTAAAAATAATCATCATCTTCCCTTTCATCAAAGAGGAACGACGGAGAAAAATAGGTATTTAAAGAATTTCAATTTTCAATAAACTGAGGCTTGGTGCACGAATTAACGATAAACGCTCACCAGAGGGATTGGCAAAATAAACGAATAAAAATAACTAACTAGTACTGCCAGCATCAGGACTACTGTATATTAACTGAGTGTGAAACAAATTTGAGTTTGAGTTTCCGATGTTGAAAAGATTTTCAGAACACGACACGAAACTTTGTTGTAATTCATCTAGTGATTAATAATAATAAATTTTTTTTAATTTTGTCGCGTAATACTCTTATTATGATTAGCATTCCGTAAAGTCAGGGGAGTGAGTTTATGAGTTTCAACATTGTGTACTGGTATTTACGCAAGCGTGATAAATTTTCTGGATAGCGAGTCATTTTCATTGTTTTCATGGGCATAAGGGACGAGAAAGCGAATATGGAACAGCTGCTTATAAAGGAATTACTAGTACACATGCTGTTAGACACGACACCTGCGTCACGTCGATTTATTTGTCGAGAGAGGCAGTAGCAACTCTCCATTTTTTAGCTAATATGTCAGATCGTGTGTTACGATGAAGCAACCTTTTACATTCTATATCAAAGTAACTGATGCTATACGGGAAATATTGCGAAAATAGAAACAATAGGAAATAATTTAGAAACCTTGCGCTTTGTTGCAATCACATCGACACGAAAATCTCGTATACTGAAAAATCACGATATTGCACCAAGAAAAATATATTTTCTTTTAACAATCAAATATTACTGCGCGTTTTTTTTGTAAAAACCTATCGAAAAAAATGACTATCAATATCAAAACCACAAATGTATTATCACGAAGCACGAAGGTGATGAAAGCCTGCAAAAAAGCTACCCGTCATACACGAATGCAAGGCACACTACATATATCATATTGTAACAGCCATTCAAACGAGATTAATGATAATTCTAAAATTATTAAAATAACCTTTCTTACTGAAAATAAAATCTCCAAAGCAACAAAGAATATTTCAATTAATTTAATACTTGACGGAAAAAAAAATTTTAATAAACTTACAGAGAAAAATACTTTAACCACTATTTTTATATAAAAAAAGAAAAATAAAGATACAATGAAGTTTTGCTCTATTTATTTTATCAACATTTCTTGGAAGAAGAAAACAGTTGAAATAAATTTAATTAGACGAAACTAGATATATATATATATATATATATAGAGAGAGAGAGAGAGAGAGAGAGAGAGAGAAAGGTACACGCTGAATCAAGTCACTGGCTAGTCTGTAATTAATTTAATAACGGTAGGAGTTCTGAGATCGAATCGAGTCGTAACTGAAGAAGCGAAAAGAACGATCTAGATCCCCGAATGATGGATAGAAAGTAATTTGTTTTTGCGTCGAGTCCCGTAATTTAATGTACATGATTCCTAAACTACTCGTGCAGAAATTCAAACAATAACATGAATTAATAAACATGAACGATTCGCGAATACTTAAAATATCGAATGAATTTCGTGTATTAAATCACTTGTTCTTTTACCTCCTCCGGAAGGTATAATATATCGACATGAGAGTTTATTTCCTTTCGAAAGTCAGATAAAGTATAAACTAATTAACAATTGAGTCGCGTAATTCCATATCACGTGCGCGCGCAAGCATAACACAAAGTACACAATATGTTTATCATTAAGAGAGATCTTGATTCTGATGCCGAGGGTGTCTTTATATGCATATTATTCTATAGATATATCGACATGAAAAAGGGCTCGTCGTTTGCTACTACTGTTTATTTCAGTCAAGAGTGAAAGTCACATAAAAAAGAGCCAAACGAACACTGAGAAAACAATAAAGAAGCAACAATTTTTTCAACATTTTGTACTTTGATGTTTAATATTTCAATATTAGTTTTAAATTCAGAACTCAAAAATTGTTAACAAAAAATTTTTAAAAACTGATGCGCCAAACTAAATGACCGATCTATTTATACATGATTTTGCCTCTCCTTCGGAGAAAGCCCCTGTCCGAGGCAAAATTCATCCAGAAACAAAATCGTATCAGTGACATACATACTGGGTGTCCTGTTTCATTAAATTTTAAAACTTATTAAAGCAAATGCAAATAATAATAATAAAAGTAATAAGAAACCCAAAATTATTATAAAAAATAAAATTTAAAGAGAAATAATGCAGCAATGATTCAAGTACAAACTTTGTATTAAAAAATTTGCATGAAACAGTTAAAGATTATGGTTCCTGCGTTAACATGACAGAAGCTGGTGCATCAAGATGATCGTTATCGCTTTCTTATCATGTTTTAACAACTGTATACCTACGACCTTCGTGAATCTAACCAACAACGTTCTAGTTAACCTACCTCTGTCTCACATTTATAGCGGTTAAAGATCTCAACTTCAGCCACCGTATAACGGTCCTTTAGACTGAATTTCATCTACAAAAAATAAATGAAAAAAAACAAAACAATCCAAGAGTTTCACAAAAGATTAAGCGAAACGAGCTTTGCTAAAAAATTTCTACATTAAAAATAAATTTAAGCCTCTCTGACAAATTATTGACATTATTTTGCAATTATTGAAAAATAAAAGAACCACCGACAATAACTGGTCAAAATTTACACGTGCTAGAGTGTAATTTTGGTTACGCTTGCGTTTGAAATTTCCACCCAGCCAGGAAACCACAACAATTAAAAAACAAACAAATCTGACGTAATTTACCGATCGTGATGATGTTTTCAACTAATTGCAATCGCGTCTTTAAAAAAAGATCCTCTAGTAAAATGCAATTTCCACATCCCAACCATAAAACCATTAACGTTTAACGTAAATGAGACGAGCTTCGCGTGTCATTTTACCTCTCTCGTGACTGTTTTTTTATTTCTTTGTTGCTTCTCAGTTATATCGGTACCAAGAGAGCCTCCTGCATTTAGATTTCGAATAGCTCCAGGCATTGGGTGTTCGCTTTTGTTTAGTTAATTTCGTCCCTCTCGTAAATTAGTCAACAAGTTGTAAATAAACAGAGACACGCGAAGAAAAAAGTGTGTGGAAAGGTAAAGTATAATTCAAGAGTAAATAAGGAAAACAGTAATAGGGGTAAAACAGACGAGAAAGTATACTCACCACTTGTGCTTGGGTGATAAGACCCTGGGGGGTGCTTCGATCGTCCGCCATGGCTCTTCCGTCTGAAAGGAAAATGACCAATTAAAAATACTCATCATGTCATATCATATTATTCATTCATAATTATCATCAGCCCTTCAAGTTTTTATTATAACCAACAAATAATTAAATTACTAAATTTACAGTATAACCATTCGCAAATTCTGTTTGAGGGCAACATGATTTTTTTCACGATTTTAATTAAGAAGAATAATTTCCGATGTACCTTATCGATAACACACGTTCCATAACTGCATTTTAGTGGTATGTAATAACAATACCGTCGGGCAGTCATTGTTCTCAAGTTCCTTAAGTTCAATATGACTAATAACTAATATATACTTATCAACAATTTCGATCGATAATTCTTTGTTAAATTCACTGAACAAACAGCAAATTGTAACGATAATAAATTTTTCCTTTTAAGTCATTTTAGATATTATATATTTTTTTCATGCGCTACTTTCAAGTGTGAAGCCATAAAAATCTATAAAAAAATTCAAGTGTTGTTCTAATTTGTTGTACACATTAAACAAATTGAATAAAATAAAAAATGTCTCAGTGTATAATTTATAAACGTACAGATAACACGCGTAACCAATTTTGTCATTTGCAGGATAAATATATAAAACATTATAACACTAATTATAGATTAATTAAAAAGGACTTTACCATCATGAAATTGAGACTGTTAATTAGAAAATAAATGACCGTAACACAATAAATTATACCTACATTTTAATAAATTGCACAAATTTCGTAAAAATTATTACTAAAGAAACACACGTGAAATGTCACAATTTTAATTGCATAATGTCTTGAATATCGTCTCTAAACGACTATATAGTCATAATATGTATTGAAATTAGTATTTTTGCACAAACATCTGTTTTTCAATTAAATTTTCCCCTTCCTAGGAATTATCATTACGAAATCTGTCTATAGGTATATAATGTTAAAAGTATTTTATGGGGAAATAATTATGTACATCTAGATACTTGGAGTTTAATGTTTACGACACCAACAACTAGAAAATATAAAGAGAATAAGTTAGAATAAGTTGGTTCAATTTTCTGCACCTTACGCAAGTAGATAGATCGTTTCGAACTTACAGTTGTTTTTCCCTACTCGCATTGTCTTCGGCAATAGGAGAGTAGGACAAAATATTAAAGAAGGGAAGAGAAATGACGCAAAAATTCAAATAATCATAAATTAAAAGATGTAAATCTCTCCAGATGAAAAAGAAATCAAATGGAGAAAATAATCAACTGTTTTAGTATGGCAATAAAAAAGGAAAAAGAAAGTCAGAAAAAGAAAAATTCAATGAAAATAATTTCAACTGATAGGCATTTACAACTCATCAGCATCTTAATAAATATTTTCTGAAAAGGTTAAGAAAGGATTAAGATTGTAATCTTAAGAGAGTAGCGAGTCTTATACACACTTGGAAATTTAGCTCGATACGAAAGGTACTTAGGATAAATATATTTTCCAGACTATAAGATTTTATTTTCGTGATAAGAGCGAAGGTTCATGTGAAAAAAAATGAAGCAAAACGATGATAAATGAAAGAAAAGAAAGTTGAATTTCGTCCAAATATAATATAATATAATATATTTCGCAAACTATTGAAAGAATGCAATTTTATTGAACTGCAACAAGAATCGTATTGTACTATATAATACGAAAACTCTCATACCTTCGAAATTCTATCTTTAGAGTTACACGACACGGTTTGCTCTCTCAGCATCGCCGGCTAAACTCTAATTCTAATTTCACCAGCGCTAGCCTTCCGCCCTCGCGATTCCGCTTCCGGGATAATAATAACCAATTCCAGAGAAATCCAGAAGGCTTCTGTTTCGAAAACTTTCCTCCGACTCCTGATCACCTCTTTTTTTTCCCTTTACTCTTAATTAAAACACATAAGAAAACAAAAAAAAAAAAAACACTTTTCCTTCCTCTTATATATTATCTATCATTTCAATTGTACCTACTCAATATTTACTAATAATTACAATTACAAAAAATTATTTTCAAAAATATATAAATTACAAATTAATTAAACACTCAATTAATAGTAGCTTATAAATAATAATGTCCATCATTTTAAACGTTCAAAGGTTCAAGCAGATGATAAGTAGGCCAAACTCATTTACTCCAATTAACTTAATCAATTCTATATTGACAAGAATGAAGAATTGTTTAAAACAATGCGTTAAACTTTTTTTTACATTTTTCAATTCGTAAAGTGAATACTTCAATTGAATTGAAATAGCAAAAAATGTAACAAATAATACCATGGAAGTCTTTTTATATTTAAAATGGGGCGAAATAGAGAAATTGAATTTAAAAAAGTTGATATTTCAGCAATAGAAGAAAATGAATTGAATTAACTGTGTGCGGAAGAAATTTATGAGTGCACAAGAGTGGAAAAAGGGGAAAATTCCTAAAAGGTATTCTGGTCTCCTCGAATGGCAGACGGCGCGTGATATTTCTGGTCTGGTTTAAACCCCTAAACCTGACATTCCTGAGAATGAACGATCTCTCTCTTGTATGTACCAAGAGGTCTTTGGGAATTTTGCTAAAGCGAACAAACAGGTCAACGACCAGAAACTGCTGTATATAGTTTTATATGTATATGTATGACCATATATGACGTAAATATTATTATTATTATTTCCTCTCTCCACTTCAAACCCTCTTTTTTCCTTCATAACTCGATCATTATCCCCCTTGTACATTAGTTTGTGTGGTCAACCCAGTTAAATTTTATGGTTTATTCAAAACAATGAGTCACTCTTCAAATAATAATGACAAAATAATAAATAAAATAAAGAGACATTTTTTAATTCCTCTTTGAAATTCAGTTCCCATGAATGAAGAGAATTAAATTCTGATTCGTAAAAAAGGCATTAAATTGATTTAGCATATTTTATAGAAAAAGATGAGGGAAAAGTGCAAATGATGCACAATAAAAGAATTCATTTCGAAATAAAAGGGATGTACAACCGAGATGAGACTTTCTATAGATGGCAAACTTTAAAATGAAAATTAACACGTTTGTCCCAAGGTGATTGTCCACATAAATATTTTAAACGAATTTAACTCTCACTCCATAAACCGGAGTGAAATGTTCAACAAAAAACAAGCTCTGTAACATACGCGTGTTAATTAAAATTTATGTTATTCTTTTTCATCTCAAATTAATTAATCCTTCATTACAAACGAGTCAGGCGTGTGAATAAGTTAATTGACCAAATATGGCAAAAAACTGGTTTCAGTATATTATTAATTTATTAATTCACTATTATCTTTCGTGTATAATTATTACTATAAATATGAAAAATATTTTGTTTGGACAACATTTAAAAATGGATAATAAAAAGAATTTTGCATATAATTGGTTTTTCTTGCAACTGCGCTCGATCCGAAGCACTGTATAACCGTTTCTCAATGTGCCTGCATGACTTTTTCGATTCTTATTTATTTTATATTTTTTGTTTTGTGACTCACGATCAAAGGAAAAGAACTGGATTGAGATAAGTCGATTTTATTTTATTTTATTTTATTTTATTTCTTTTTTGCGAATCCCTATAGTCAACATTTTTCAACTTCCTACGCTCTTTTCTCATATTTATGGTTCTTCTATATAAACATATGTATATATAATACACGTATAAACGTGTTTCTGGCTTCTTGGAAATATATATGTGTAACACGTGAGAGAAAAAGAGTTTTCGAGTCGTGCAAGTCGAAATGAAAACCAAAGGGAAATTCAGTTGCGCGCAAGAGTCCTTATAACATTAGCAGAGGTGCCAAAATTTATGTAGAATAAATTTTAAAATACTAATCATTTTTTATCAACATATTGAATTTGCATTTTTCTATTTTTCAAATAGTCTCTTTGATTTGAAAAACAAAACTCACTTATTCCCAAAGAGACATTGAAAACTTGAGGTAATATGACAATATCATATTATGACATGAATCATTAAATGTCTTGCATTACTTTGAATGATGATGATGATAATGATGATGACGTTTAGAAAAAAAAACTTGAAACAATGGATTTTTTATGCGTCACAAATGCATATTTAAAAAATATATTCCAATAACGTATTTAATATACAAAAGTTATTTAATATACAAAAATACACGCACATTTTATTTCCCATTTGAATAAGATGTTAACATCAAAAATTACGTCCTTTGAATATTACACTTGTTAAAATAATAATATATAACGAATAAGAAACGTTATGTAGACACACTATTATTTATTATATTCAAACGTATAATTTAAAATATATATAAATATGAGAAATTACAAAAAAATTTAGTCAATCCTCATACAATACGAGAATGTAAATTGTACGTTGTAAAATAAATATCATCACTGACGCAAAAGACGAATATAATAATAAAAATATTAAACAATATTTAAAAAAAAAAACAATTAGTATATAAATAGCAATTTTAAATAAAATAAAAAATTTAAAGCTATACCGGAAATAATTAATTTATTAAAAGGCTTTAAGTATTTAAATTGAATAAAAATTTACGGAATTTTTTCAACTCCTGTTCGTATTCGTATATATTATTTAAAACCCGTATATAAACCGTTCACAAACGTCAGCGTATAGCCCAAAGAATATAATTAAATATTCATGATGCGTGCTTTGTAACTTCTTAGTATTTCAAAATTGCCACATTCTCCACTATTTGTTTCGATTAGCTCTTATTACCTAATCCCGTAAAATAAAGTGGGCGAATGACATGAGACTAAAGTTTTGAACGTTCAAATGAACGAAAAAATAAATTTTATTGTAAAAAATTAATAATTAATAATGTTATTAATTAATAATTAATGATACAATTTTTTTTTATTTGAACGTTCAAAACTTTAGTCTCATCGAATGGCTTGCATTTTTAATTAGTATATCTCAAGTATCCTCCCGTATTTTTATATATAAATATAGAAAAAAAAACATCACAACACTACCACTGGAATTTATTACTAATAAACTATTGTACTTTATTTTATAAAAATAAAAATGATAAAGGAAATATACCCATTTTTTCGCAGCCATCAAATTTTTACCTAAAAAGGTAAACTGACTTTTTTTGGTACAAGAACACACACATATAAAAAAACTTGACTCCAAACGAGTCAATGCAATTCAATATCGAGACTGTGAGTTTCTTTAATTATTATTTAAAACTTTTCAAGTCGCGCAATGATGAAGAATTCAAGAAAGAGAGATAAATTAATAATGGAACAGAGGCGGAAGTTATATACCAGACGAAAGAAATACATATATAATCAACGCTTTATTATTATTCTGACTTGAAATCTGAAAATAGCACTGACAGTCGCAAACTCTGGAAAACTGTCAGTCTAATTAAAAAAAATAACTCACAAGCCGTTGTTTTCATGAGATAAGTTTGTTTTCTTATTTTAGAAAAGTAATAATAATTAATTGAAAAAGTAAAAAAATTTGAAACAAATTTGACATTAAAACAGTATCATCATCTGAAATATTTATAATTAATTTTTGAAACGACTTTACGGAGGAAGCTGATATTTAATGGAACTGAAATTGAAACATCATCTGAAATAATTAAGAGAGTCTCATTTCTGAGAAATTGCAGATGTGATTAAGGAATCTAATTGAATGCAAGACACGTTGGTAATGACACTCGAGAATCTTATAGAATTTAGTTTCGGACTCTTGAAAGAGATGTTTAGACTTAGAAAAAGAAGAAGAAGAGATCGAGAAAGAAATAGAATTTCATTCAACTGATTGGCAGCTTTGACAGCAATGCAAAAGAAAATCTTGGCTGACCTTTTGTGTCAAGGAATGTGATCACCGATCGACTTCTCACGACCCTAAATACCAAGTCGAGACAAATTGAAAGAGCATAATCAACCAATGATCAATAAACAAATGTAAATATGTAATAATTATAGATTCAAAGAAAAAATACCGAAAAATTGAAATTATATCAATAGACATGTAACATGATTATAATTATAATATATGAAAAATAAAATTCTCAACTTGTGAAACGAATCTCTCCAGTGAGAGAGAGAAAGAGGGAGAAGATATAAATATAATAAGATTTTAATGAAGCTTCTTTGTCGAAATGAAAAAAAAATGAAGGCAGAGAAGAAAAATAGAATGCCATAAAGGAAGATATTAAGAATTAAGGTCAGTTCGGACTGTATTCAATCCTTGGAACGGATAATGTTTCACGTGAGTAAGCCAGCACTTTTACCTGGGTGATTTGGACGGCCTCGTTAAGAAAGGGAACGCGATTTTCGTCGGAGATTACGATTTACGACTAAAACCTTTGTTTCTATATGGAACCTGGGCAATAATTTAAAATTCGATTTCATCATCACACTCAAGATTGAGGCACCCAAATGTGTAAAGCCAAAACATAAAAAGTATCAATAAAATTTATTTTTTTTTACTTTTTTTTTTAATAATATTGAAAAACAGAATAAAAATAAACTAAAAATTTGATTTATATTTTTGAAAAGTTCATAATTGACATGTAAAAAATAACAATTAACTTAATCAATTCAATTAAACTTTACGATGCTCTCGCTAGATGGACAAGCTTTGTGAATACGTGAACGAAACGAGAAAATTTTTCCCTTCTAACTAAATTTACTATTTGGGCCAAAGGCCCAGGTTATTTTTTGCTGAAGGGGTAGTTTACCGTTACGCGTCTGACATTGACAGTCACTCTTTTGAAGCCATTATTGAAAATACGTTAAAAATAATGTCTATGCAAACTTGTGCAATTTTAAGTAAGTACGCATCTATTATTACAATTTATCTAACGATACCAATTAAAATCAATTTAAAAAATCACAACACGAATTATAAAATATTTTAATTATAGCAATTTAAAATATAAAAATAAATTTAAATTATAAGTTAAGGTTAAAAGAATAAGTGAATTTCCATCATATTGCTTGAGTAAAATTTGACCTTGAAAAATACATACAGATAAAATAAAGTTTAACTCTTATTATTTAACACAACAGACAATTTTCTGATATTATTATTATTATTATTGTTGTTATTATTATTTACGTAAACTTTGAAATATATTTTATCAATATTTATTTCAGAATATGAGATTGTAACATTACAATAAACTATAAAGAATTCTAGTGACCTTTTATTTTATTCAACAAAACAAAATAGAAAAAAAGGTGTGTTACGAAATTTTGTGAATACCAATCGATCAGCTGACTGAGTAAAATCATCTCTCACATTCAAATTTTCGAATTACCTGATTCAAGGTGAGTTATTTAATTATCTAAAAGAAAAAATGATTGAAAATAGCAAATTGGAAAAAAATAGAAAAAAAAAACCTTTGACATTTGTCTCGTTCCTTATAGTTTTTTTCTATTCATAACGAATTATAATAATGAACGAGGAAACTGATACAACTAAAAATATTCAATCATTGAATGAAATAAATTCAGTGGAGGACAATAAAAACAACCGGAAATCCTTTCAAGACGCTTTTCAACAATATTTCAAGCCGGAAAATCAAGAATATAGAATGCAAAAATCAATAATAAACGATGATAAAAACAATCACAATGGTTTTCAAAGTGCTTACGAGGAATGGTTGAGTGTTTATCGCGAGAGTAAATTAACTCACCATGATGGCAAAGAATTTCCAAGTGACAACGAAAAAAAGTAATTCAAATTTCATTTTTTAAACCATTCTTTTTAAAGTGATGATCTTTAAATTTTTAAGGCTGTGCTTCTATTATTTTAAAACTATTGTTAAGTTACATATTACTATAATTCCAATATTCTACATTAATTTCACTATTCTATTTTTAGTCTATTTTAAATTCATTATTCTAATTTTATTATGTATATCTACTTTATTTCCATTATATAATTAATATAATGAATAAATCAGTATTTTAACAAACATACAAACGCAAGAATAATTACTGTTTTCGAAACGATACTTATACTATAGTTTGAAATTTACAATTATTTTTAATATAATATAACTCGTAAAAATGAAATCTATTTTTATTATCATTTATTTCAACACGCTTTCAAGAAACAAAGCTTCTGCGATAATTAAAGTGCGAAAATATAAATGACAAACTATTATTATTATTATTATTTTCGCTCGAGTGCAAAAGATGACAGAATTCTCAGGATTGAGATCTCATGAGGAATTCGAACTCGCGATAAACGTGTATAGTAAAATATTTCTCTTTTTTTTATAATATAGTCACAGTAGATTATCCGCACTAATCAAAGACGTGATATAGTTCTATTCTGCCACTTGAATGACGTAATATTCAATGACCGTGATGATCAATAGAGAAAAAAAATAGTGTACATTAAAAAAAAATACCTTATATTCTTTAATTTAAATATAACGCTATAATTGTAATTATTGTATTTTAGATATTCATTTCAATTTTAAATTTGAAAATAATTTATTCTTTAATATATTTAAAAACAATCTATAGTAAATTACATTAATCTTTGAAATCTATGATTGATGTCGTAAAACTATAGCAAATTATACCTAATATTCTAAGACTTTTTAAATTAAATTTTTGACATTTGCTAATGGTTCCTTGGAATGAGAGTTAAAAATCTAAAAATCATTTCTCAAAGATTAGTGTGGAATAAATTTTTCGTCCCAGTTGAAATATACACTAATCCTCTACTTCGCACTGCCAATCCTCTCTTTGCCAACGATAAAATTCTTTATAGCCGTTACAAATTGCTTTGCCATGAATGCATTTTTTTATCTGATATATTTTTATATTAGAAAATATATATTTGCCAGTTTTAATGTACCGTTCAAGGAATAACAATAAAATGATTTTAAAGAATTATTCATCACTATTTTTATTATTAAAAATTAACAATTTATTATTTAGGAAAAATTTCCGCACGATCTAGAAATTTGTTCACGGCTTAAAACGAAAGAGAAGCCCATAGAAAAATTTGCAATCAATATAAACATGAAAAAGCCATTTAATGAATGATTTCTAAAAGGTTTTTCTAGTCGATGAATTGTGTGAGATAATTTAAAAAAAATCTAAACACACACATATGTATATGTGTGATAAAAATATATATTCAAGTTCAACAGAGTGACGACATTTGACAAAGCAAATTTTCGGTTCTATGAATGGCTAATGAATTCAGTGTTGTGAGGATGAATAAAAATTGTCAAGACAAAAAGAAGAATAAAGGGGGAGGGTGAAGAAAAAGGTTTTGCATCGATTTTTTGTGCTCAGTAAAGCAGAAGCAAATTGGTTAAAGTCGAGTTCAATACCTACAATATGAAAAGGCGACGACAACAACGTGAATTCTTGTCTCGAGAAAAAAAAGAATGTAACACGATCCTTGCAAACTGAAACGAAGCAATGTTTCATAAAGTATTCTAATAAGCTACATTTTATACATGTATGCGTATTCATTATGCAATCGGAAAAATTTCATGTTGAACATAAACAAATTTTTTAACTGTCTTGATAGACATGCTGACACCTTACATAATGTTTTAAGACAGCGAATTATATATCTCGCTAACAAAGTTACTTTCATAATCCAACTTCTGGGCTTTACTTTCTCCCCCTTGAAAAAGCAAAAATAATTTCAAAAACAAAATAAACAATAATGTACGAAAAATTCTTATTGAATCATTTTTTTCATTTTAACAAAGTTAAAATTCATAAATAATTTGCGCCTAGGTTTAAATGGAACTTAATATTTATAATTTGAAAATCTTTTGTAAATATCTCGACGCGATCAATGCACAAAGTTTAATAAATATTCGATTCCCGATTCTTGTGTGTTGATTTAACACGATTCGTAAATGTTATGTAAGTATAGAAAAGCGAATACAATGCTTTTCGATGGAAAAAGTTTTCTTCGAAAGGTCATCGCCCTGAGGTCGCGAGCGAATCGTCGAATATCGCAATATCTTGAGGCTCTCATTGAAAGAGAAATCGCTTTTTCCGTAGAAAGTTCCGTTTATCCATTAACGCGTTTACTCTAGAGCAAATTTATAAATTTAGATAAACCACACAAAAAAAAAATAAATAAAAAAAAAATTTTTTTCAATGTAAATTTTATTTTAAGATAACATAAAAATTCTGCTAAATGAAAACTCAACTAAATGATGATTCCTCTAAATAAAAAATCTACCCTATAAATGAATACAAATCATGAAAAATAATTAATTCGAATAAAATGACATTGGATCAAGAAATCATGTTGATTCAAGGTATATCGTTGCGACGTCTGTGACTTCTTATCGCTTTCAGATATTTCTGTCAAGTAGCATTACACATTTATAAAATGAAATTTCAATTTCTCAGAATTGTCTCTATAAAAAAGAAAACGAGCTTTTGATGTTTTCGGGGGCAAAAACAGACAGTTACAAAATAAATTTTTTTTATAGAACCCTGAACTTTTATACTGCTTTTTTCTCTCTCTTTTTTTTAATTCACTTTTCCCTGACCGATAAAGAGACACCTTGACTTTTTCACGACTGATGGAGACAACGCGGGAGAATTACAAAAAAGAAATTAATTAAGGAAGTCAATATATAAAATTACTCCCATTTGCCGTAAAATGTAAACGATATCTGGCTAAATATAGTAAAGTCGGGTTAGGTTTTTTTTTCTTCCCCTTCTCTAGCACAATATATACATATATACATATATATATATAAAAAGGTGTAATTTTGCAAACGAGTTTTGCATCGCAATTACACGTATTATTATTACTCAGTTCGCTTATTTGATGTAAAAGTGTGTAATTGCATCCTCTTATTCGAAAGACCCGTACCGTTGCTGTGCGTGCATCAAACTGGGTACTTAATCGGTTTGTCCTTCATGAAAGAAGAACGAGGTGTTCAAAAGAAACATGATAAAAAAAATAAATGAAGCAAAAAAAAGAAGATTCATAAAAAAATATATGTATGTATATATATATATATATATAAATCGCCTCTTCGACGAGCGAAAGCTGCGTGTTAAAAGAAGGCAAATTCCGATTATTTTTGGAGATTGAAAAAATTGCTAAAGAAAAGAAAAAAAAGATTCTGGTCTCTTGTAACACGAGAGCAATATAAGTATGTGACGTATGTGAAATATTCTATTGTCGATAAGCATTGTTCCGTGATTTTTCGAAAGACTTTTATTTCTTGACGACACTGATAATAATTTTCAATAAGATAATGCTGACTTGATCCCGGATATCAGACACTATGATAAGAATGAGTAATTGTGAAATAATCGTCCTTAAAACTAGAGACAAAAAAATATCCTCTTATTAATCAATTCATCTTATTTTATTACAAACTAATCACTTAACTTATTAAATTGATTGCGAAAAAAGGGAAAACTGTCTCAACATAACCTAAAGTAAAGGGAAAATTTTGAAATACATAAATAGCTATACCTTCACGTTCTATCTTGTCACTCGAATATTTATGTAAAATAGAAGGAATATCAAATGTCAGCAAATGATTTCTATTTGCCTTTTTGGAAGTGAGATCTCAAATATTCAATATTGACTTAGAGAAATACAGAGAAATACTGATTAAAAAATATCATAGTTCCCATATAAGAATAACCGAAAATAAATATTCCCGGGGCATTCTCAATTTTTTGTGTGATAAAAATGAACTATTAGACGTTAAACTTTACTATTTAAACCGAAATTTTGTTTAGGAGAAAAACTTACTCATATATAAAATTGCTAATATACACACCAAACACAATTAACAATCAACACTTATACAGAAAGCAAGTTTTATTCCAGAAATTTCTTAAAATTTTGATATAAAAATTACACCAAAAAAATATTTCGAAACCAGGGCCATTAAAACTGTACTCTCCTGGAATTACTCATAAACCTCAAAAAAAAGGAAACTTAACCTAAAAAAAGGATGACAGAAAACTTTGTTTCATTTCAAATAAAAAACGTTGGTTGTTACAACACCAGTAAATTAAAGAACATACCTAAAAACGATTAACAGTTATCAAGTTGCATCAACTTGATTTATGTTGTTGTTGCATCAACAAAAGATCAAAACAATTGGAAATCCAATAAAATAAGAATAAAAAACAAAGCCTCAAGGTATACTCTTTCTGCAAACTTCACTTGTTCTAAACCCCCCCCCCCTTTTTTTTTAATTGTTATGCATATATTCATAGAATATGGTCAAGTGATGTGCGCACAAACAATCTAATTAAATAATAAAGAGAGCTGTTCCCACAGCATATAATATCAAACAAGCAATTTAGTTTTTAATTCTAATTTTAATGAAAATTCACATCAGACTTTACCAGGCGCTAAGAAGATAACGAGACCGTGAATGTCGATCGACTCGTTCTCCATTCAATTGATAAAAAAAAAGAGAAAAAAAATCCTCAAGAGCCTTCGTTCACCAGATTAAATATACTCTTAACAATAACCGGTTCAGGCGGGAGAAAAATCAAGAAAATCTAGAACATGAGAAAACTTACCTCGGAATCCCACAGACTCCCCGTGTCGTAGACAAAACTCCTCATCGGTTTTCAACCCGCCGTCATATTCCACCTGGAATAGCACTCACAACAGAGTTTTTCACTGTACACTGGCGTCAGACGCATACTCCACGGGATACGCGAAAGGATAAAGCTGCAGGACGCCAAGGTGACAAGTTTAACACAAACACAACGCGACACAAATTTGATCTTGAATTATCCAGTCACAAATATTTATTTTATTCGGTCAAGGAACATATTACGATTTGATGTTATTGAATTCCAAACACGTTCTGTCGTACTCCAGGCGGCTCTATATTAACGGCACGATCACGATAACATGGCTGAACATCTGAACATTTCTTGATTCGTGAGACTTCGGTTCTTCTCGGAAAAAGAAAAAAAATGGCCTCCGCGCGCCATCTGGACGAAAAATTGGCATTCACGCGGAAAAATTTTTTAAATTCGAATCGCTCTTAAATAAATAACTTTATGTAATTGTAAAATATACATAATTTTTTTATTATTTAAAAAAACGAAAATATTAAATTAACTTTAGTTTGATTGGGTGCTCGATTCTTCCTTAGATGTTAAAGTGTAAATAATATATTTATGTTAAATATAATAATGTCAAATGTTTAATGAATAGCAA
The DNA here is from genome assembly GCA_001855655.1 of Leptopilina clavipes. Lineage (NCBI taxonomy): Eukaryota > Metazoa > Arthropoda > Insecta > Hymenoptera > Figitidae > Leptopilina > Leptopilina clavipes. The sequence continues at coordinate 17,695 of JUFY01025948.1, read as the reverse complement.
AATTAAAATTTTAAAATATCGAATGTAATATTGAAATTAAATCACGAAAATAATATTCTTTACTAAAATAAAACAATTCTTCTGTTTAGAAATTCTTTCAAATATAATTTTTTTATTATCTTTTCCAGTCCATAATCAATTATCGACCTCATTTGATTTAATATTATAATAATTATAATTTTAAATGTGTATAATACATTATTGAAAATATAATCACATATTTGTATACAAACTTAAATAAAATCAATATAAATCTAATGTCTTTGATAAAATTCATCAAAGAATGAAATGCTTTAAACACAGATCTTTTGTGTAATGAAATTAGAAGATATTTAAAATCAATCTATACACTGCGTCTATTTCAATAGGACACAGCACTATTAAGTTAATTTGTTTTTCTTTTCTTTCAGGCACAGGATTAAATTTGCTTAATATTACTTACATTAGTTTTTAACATTAGCTGATGTAATGCTAATTGAACGCGTAATTCCACACAAGCATCTTTCTCTTCTACAATACTGCGAATTAAAGTTGTCATTTTTTTCTAAAAAAAATATCGAAAAAGTTTAACGTTTCACTTCATCATACGAATGACTTTTTTTTAATTTTCATATAAGTGATTAAATTTTCAAGTTGTATTTAGTTTTTTCATGATTATTTATATTCTTTATTTATAAAAAACGAATAGAATGTTACCTCTAATAATTGATTTTCGCATGTTAATTGAATAATAGTTGCCACATCAAGATCGCTGGGTGTATGACTTTTGTCTCTCAATTTTTTTTCTTTGCTTGCTCGATCTGCAATAATTTCCAGTAGCCTTTCAATTTCAAGTTTCTCTTGAATTAATCTTGTCTTTAAGGATTCCTTCATATTCAGAAGTTCTTCGTGTATTAAACTTTCCCGAAATTTATCTAGTGGATTCTCTACAATAGAGTCTGGTACTAAAAAAAAACAATTAATGAAGTTAAAAGAACATAAAATGAAATAATTAATACAATTAAAATATAGAAGTGAATAGACATCATAAAAATAAACATACAATGTTTTTGGAATTTATGAAATGAACAATAAATAATTTGACATAATTACTCTTTTCATTAGTTTCCGATTTACTGCATTCTTGAGCAACAACTTGACTAATCGAGCCCGATTCAACATGATCAACTGTATCTTTATCTACCGAAGATGCCTTACTGTCTATTAAACATGTTCTACTTTCTTTTGAATTTTCATTACTCCTTGACTGATTATTGAGCTTAGAAACAATCTCAGGTTGAATTTGAACTTGCGATTTTTGCTGTCTGGAGTCATCTTCTGAATTTGATTTCAAAGATTGCTTATTTTCTGCGTTGATTTCTTCATAAGATTTTGTTTCTTCGTCGGTACTTTTTTGAACCGTACCCTCCAATTTTTGGACTGTCTTATACTTTCTCTGAATTTTTATCGAATTACAAACAAAATCAAACAATTACATTAAAAGATTAATTTAAGCTAATTAAATGAAATTGTTTCAAACATTACCTTCAGTTGCGTAATCATTCGCTGTACTTCCCATAATTGTTCTTCCCTTGATTTTGTCACAAAACCAGCATTCATTTGCATGTGAATTTGCGAAAGCAATGATTCTTGTTTTGCCAATTCGGCCGCTATACTTTCAGCGATATCAGGCAAACAAGTACTGCCAGCCGAAAGTGGAGGAATGTATTTTGATAATTGAGTATTGGGAAAAAGAGCTTTGCAATGAAACAATAAAGCCAACAATAATCGATGGCTCATTTGCAAAACTGGACTCAGAGTCATTGCAATTGTTTGAGCATTCATTTTTGTTGTTTTTTCCTAAAATAAATCAAACAAAATTATATAAAGTAAATTACTCATTTATAATTTGATAAAATTTATCGTTTAAATTAAAAAAAATTCTATATTACTAAAATTAGATAATGTTATTCACAGGAAAAATACTTACACACATTGTAATATGGTCCAAATGTAAAATAACCCATGCAAGAAGAACTCGATTACATTCAGGCAATTTTTGTGTCAATTCCGCAAGTTGGGATTCCCTTTGCGCAACTTCTTTGGTTGAAGCTGCTTGTTCAAAGCGTGATATGATTTCACTCGTTTCCAATACAGGTTCTGGTAGATCTCTGAAAGATTTTTTTAAATTTAATAATAATAAAATATTGATTAAAAATAAATTTAATTTAGGTGTAGTAATGAAGAAAGGATTAATGATAAAAAATTATAGTTAAATTAGTTTATAATTATTAGTTAATTAAATAATTTTAAAATTAATTTGCTTACGAATGAATAAAATGAATATTGTAATATTTGATGCTGACAGTTATGGAGATAAGTCATAAGATAGTTACCTTAAGAATAAAGTTAACAAACTAGCAGCAATCGTTGGTTCAAAATCGGCAATATTTACAGGTTCACGTTGATTATACATTTTTTTTAAACTTTGAACTTTTGACTTCACTCCAGGAACTTTGTAGATTCCTTCCACAGACATTCCATGTTCCTCAACAAAATCGATACAATCTCTAACAACCAATGGCAATTCCACGCCATCATGACAACGACTTCTTTCAACTGCTAAATTCAAACTAACACCGAATATTGGCTGTTCTTCTGCAAAAATTAAATAATGAAACATATATTATAAACTGAATAGTTAGGTATTATTGATATACATTTTAATAATAAAAAATGCATAACTTATTTTAACTTATAAAGATTTTTATTTGCAACTACTTTGATGATTATAAAATAAATAAATGAAATTAAAATAAAATAAGAATAATTACCACCGATATCCAAGCATTCCTCTCCATGCTTTCCTTTTTTGCGATCTTTTACTTTCTGCTTTGACTTTTCCTTATCTTTTCGCTTTTCTTTATCACCCTCTTTTTCGTCCTTATCCTTTTTCTTCTTGTCTTTATCCGAATCTTTTTCCTTTCCATCTTTTTCTCGAGACTTTTCACGTTTTTCTTTTTTTGTAGGAAACTTGAAGGCTTTGGTTTTTTTATATTTTGATGGACTTCTAACGTTTGTAAACGAAATCGAATTAAAGAAAGAAATTTTTATAATAATGATAATCATCTTTACCATTTCCTTACTTTGTTTCTTGATCCTCATCTGGTGAACTTTCACCCTCTAAAGTAGCATAGCCCCTGTCTTTTCTATCCTTTTTGTCCTTTCGTTTTCCACCAAGAAGATCCTTTTTCGAATGCTTCTCGTGTCCACCATCATCACTGACTAAATAATTTATAAAAATATAATTTTATATTTAAATTTCCAGATACAGGTAAACAGAATTTGTTAAAAATCACTGTAATTGTTATTACAATTGTAATAAATATAATTGATAAAATTGCAATTCTCTACAAGTTAATAATTAAGGGAAACTATTTTTGTTTCTATGTTTCTACAAAATAAAAAAAACGAAAACAGTTTTATTTTGACAGAAGCCTATCAAGATAATATAAAACACTATTTTTAGAATATGGTACGTTTATGAAGAAATTAATGTTTTAGAATAATGACATTATCTTATATCTTTTAGAATAACATTGGCAAGTAAATTTAGTTTTAAATCGCTTTTATCAATGAAATAAATTTGATCATTTGACAGATTTATAACCTGCTGTACTAGGAAAATAGTGGACCGGTGAATTAATGATTTCAAAAACTCTTACAATCACTCTCATTACTCTTCCTGGCTGATTCCGATGCATAAAGTCCTGGAAACTCTTTTTCAACATCCGGGCTTTCAAAGTCCATTATTTTCTTACTTTAAAAACAATAACCCATTTATAGACAACAAAATCTCACAATTTGCAGCAGACGATTCCAAGAAAATTATTTTGAAACGCCTGAAATTATATGACCTTGGATCTTGCATCTTTCCGACATTTTAAAAAATGATACAAGCTTAACGTTAAACTTGGAGGGGGAAGACAAGAATTTGAAAATATGACGGTGTAGAAATAAGAGGGGTTTTACCTAAGAACCTGCGAAATATCAATTTTTAGCTTACATTTCAACATAGGCGAATGTGAATACCTCTTAACACTGTTTACTACACAGCCCTGGTGTTGTGCATTTAACTTCAGTTCGTTGCAAACACCACTGCACACCACACCACCTAACCCCAAGTTTTGAATGTGCAGGTGAACTATTTAATATATATATATATATAGATATATTTGCTCTTCACACACCCACTACTGCTATTGGGGAAAACAGTGTGTGGAACAAAGTGTAACAAGAGCGGGCAAGAACGCGAGCAAAGAGTTTGACGAGTGTGGACGACTTAGGTGGGTGAAGAAGAAGATTGTTCGGTGGTCGACAGCGGTCGGGTCGTGGAGTGAAGTTGTGTTGCGAGTGGTGTGTGTTGGTTGGTCGTCGCGCTGGTCGTGTCGTCGGGACGGTGTCGAGTTTGTTTCTCTAACACGAGACTCACTATTTTCGCTTTCCTGGAAAAACGTGTGAAAGTGAGTATCAGAACGTGAATACAGGAACGTGTTCTGGAGCCATGTCCGAAGAGAGTTTGGATGATCAACAGCAAAGTAAGATATTTCTCGAAAGAAACATACAATTCTATGGATTCTCCTGTGTCGATTTATAATTCTAAATGAAATATCTGCATTGGTCTCTTTCTGAAAATTTAGAAAAGAAGGAAAAACAATAATAGTTGACTCTCCGAGGGAGGTCAAAAATCAGACATTTTAATTTCGGGCATGCATCTTGTATCCGCATTTTCAAGTGAATTTTATGCCTTGCAAGTTTTTTAATGTCTATTCTTGTTAAGCGAGAGAAATGTTTGAGGAATAGAGATTTTAATCCTCGTGGCGTTCTGTCAAATGCTTGTTGAAAAAAATTGCTATTTTTCGCAATCTCCCAGGATTCAAGATGGCTGGCCGCGTATCGGTTAGTGTGAGAGAGAAGAAAACCACGATTGCTTTTTTTGCCAGCGACTCCCCCGAGTGGTCGTTTCCGACGTTGATTCGTCGCACTGCCGGTTTCCTGCAGTGACCAGTGACCCTTTTTTCCATATAAATTGAGCCTTTTTGAAAAATCTTAAAAGGTCGAAGGTCAATAGGAGATTTTGGAACAGTCCTTTGGATGAATGATGGCAGATGCTTGATCTTCCGCTTGATTCTATCTTAACACATGCATGATCAGAAGAAAGAATTACTCGCGCGTGCACACAGGAGGTTCCGTTTGATTGGAGTAAATTTTAAATTGCACGTGCCATGAGCTCAGCGGAATTATTGAATTTTTTTTAATTTTCCAATCCGTTTATATACAATTTCTTTACATGAGAGAAAAATTTTACCATTATTTGACGATTTTAATTAAAATCTTAAAAAATTATTAGACATGACATTCTATTGAATTATTAATATTTCGGATATTATTATAGATGATCAGTTTATTCTCTTCCATTCTAGCTTCCACCCCTTAATTCACAGTGGAACAATTCCGTTTTTGAAGCGCTGTCGCTAGGTGGATCAAAGTTTTGACAAATTTCCTTGATAAATTAGTCTTGTTTGAGCTTAATTATTTGACCTTAATTTTCATTGACACATATCTCCTAATAATTTTCAGTCATCAGTTGTTATCAAACTAACTTTTAGTCAATAACATTTTTTCTCAAGAAAAAAAAATTATTGTTGCTAAGCGGTTGAAATTTAAATCAGGGGAAGATTTGTGGGGTTGCTATGCAACAAAATTAATGACTTTTTGTATGTAGAAATCAAATGCAATATTTCTAAATTGAATTTACATCGTTAGAAGAAAGCCTGTTATTATTATCTGTGTGATAGAATTTTTACCTGATAAAGAAAACAGCTTCAAGTCAAGGTTGAAAAGAGTTTAACAGAATGTTTATCGATATTGAAAATTTTGTTCTATTATGTTTCTAACTATTTTTATTGATTTCCTCGGACGATATAGTCTTTACAATGACCTTTTTTCCATCAAAATAATAACTGGAATAATTGCTTTTAAAGAGTTTGTAAAAAAAATTCGTTAACACCTACTTACAGACTATAACAATTATTATTATTGAATGACACAGTTTAAAACTTAATATTATGTTAAAAATAACTTTTGGTTTGCTGTTGATCTTAATAATCTAGACCTTTTAAATAATTATAATTAAGTACATTTAAATTCTAATATTAGAACGTTGAAAAGATTGTAATTAAAAAAAACATTTCCATCTTCTATAAGAAATTCTTTATCTTGCATTCGGGAAAATGTTTCCATTGGAATATTGAGTCTTTTATTAAGATTTTTGCATATTTCATTGAATTTACATAATTATTTTATCCAAATTTTAATTTTAATTGTTGTTTTTACAGAATATGGAAATCCAGGAGGTATGGATGCAGGAGGAGCTGATTTTGACTCTGGTAAATAAAGAAATTTTTATTTAAAAAATATAATATAACAATAAATATGCGTAATTGATTTACTAATTATTAATTAAAATTATAAATAAATTTTATAAGTATAAGAAGTGTTGTTCATAGAATTACTATTTTTTTTGATGTTCCAATTTGATATATTGACGTTCTAGCAAAAATCGTTTCCCCGTTAAATAAATACAATTTTTTGCATTTTACAAAATGAAAAGAAAACTTATGTAATAAAATGTTGTTCATGTTTGAACTAGATTTAAAATCAATATTAACAGAGTATAAATTTTATATTCTATTAATATGGACATAAATAGTAATATTCTAAATATTTTCCTCTTTTATTTGTTATTTCCATTTCTACTTATTATTATAGAAAAACTATTATTTTTGTATTCCAATATATTTTCTTTTGATTCAAATTTTCGCGCCAGAAACTTGTGGCTCCGTCCACTTTGAATTAATGGAAAGTCAATTGCAGAAACTTTCAAATAAATCGGCTGAATTTAATTAAATAATGTATAAAGAATATTTGTTTATAAAAATTTTATTTAGTTTCAGTAAAAAATGTCTCTAGAAAATTAGGAAAAATTATGAAGAAAAGAATAAAAACTGGAGAATATAATTATACGTAAGACGTGAATTGATGAGAAGAAACTTACGAAAAAGAAGAAATAAATAGTTTTGAGAAAACCAAAAAAGGATATTGTTTCTTCAGAAATGAATTGAAGAAGAAATTATCGGTTAAATCAGCTGTCAGTGACGTCACGTGGCGCAGGAAGAGAGGTGGGGTTATGTCACGTGGTTTGTTCGTGACATGTGGCGCGCGTGGTTATTTGGAAGCAAGAATTCATTTCTGATTGGTTATCCTGCGCCACCATGATGCGCACATTCCTGCAGCATGACGGCGGGCTCCATGAATGACCGGTACGTCATCAGAGCACCGATTTCATATTTGACGACACGTACGTGTTTCTATACTCGTTGTCCGTCTCGGGATAGCAATGTACTTTCCTCTATTCGTCATACCCGTCACTCTCTATGTATCCGTGAAACGCGACGTGTCATCGTTGCACTGCCTCTTTAATCGTGGCTAGAATCATCAGCTTCAGTTAACCTCTCATCGCGGAATCTCTTTCTTTTCTCAAATATATAATCCTTGATATTGTTATGTTCTTAGTGAAACAATTATTCTTAAAGAATTGTGAAACCTCAATTGAAGAAAAAGATTAATCTGGGTGCATCAAGAAGTGTCATAAGTGAATTTATCGTAATGAGATTGCGGTGAATTATGAGATGCAAGTTTATTGACTTGAAAGGTAATCGCACCATCTGACAATGGCCACGTGATTCCCGGTCTGACGAATGTCTCTTATGAGTCATCATGTCATGAAATTCCGATCTTCTCTGCTGGTGGTCCTTCGTACCTTTTTACATGAAAATTTATTGAACTTATTAATTAATGTTCTTTTTACTTATTTGCGAATGAAGAAAGACAATTTTAAGAAGAAAAAGAAGAAGTGCAGATCGTGAAAAGTAGACTTGGTGTCGCTCATCTTTTGTCTGACATTTGTCTCGTGTCTGACTTTCTTGTGCAATGTTGTACTAAAGGATTAAAAAATATCCAATTAACAAAACCCATAAAATTCTTTTTCAGTGATCTAGATCAGAATTTTCCAATTCCTTTTTTCTTTCTGTTTCATAAGATGTTCAAATGTTTCCAGATGAAAACAAAACATGAACGAATGAGTTTTAACGAAAGTATTTAAAAGGATTATATTCACAATATATCAAGTATGAAAAGTATTGTTTTTGTTTTTTTAATTGGAAAAGAAAATGAAATGATAATGCAAGTTTAAACTAGTGACTCGTGAATATTATTAGTGGCTGTTAAAGTGAAAAGATCGACAGGATTTCGCGTCCGGTGTTACTTTCTGAGAAGAAATCGTGTCAACTGAAGTGATTCTTATGGCCGATATGGGAGAACTTGTTCAATTAATTCAAAACAAATGTTCTACAAATGTTGAGAGAATTTTGACAAACGGTTGGGGTGACACTATGGATAAAATACAATACTGGAAACCAGAAGGTAGTCCTTTTCTTTCATACTTGAAAAATTGTGTTTTGATTCACTGATTCAAGTGGAACGAACGCAAATGTCAAAAATTGATCTTAGTATTCATTAAGTTTCTCAATATTTGTTTCTAGTTACAAATAAGAGTTTGCTAATTTTGTGATGAAAAAAAGGACGAATCACGTTAAATTTTTTCATCAATAAATTCCTGAATCGTTCTCCAACTTTTTTTTCTCCTTTTCTCTTGGCACTAAGGGAAGTCCCCTGAGATGTCACATTCAGTTCATACTTTTGTCCGCGCACGGTAACGACGATTATTTATAGAAACTCTTTTAGGACTTTGCTCCGGAGTGATTCGTCTCTTCTCTCCTCTTTTTCTTTTTTTTTGCTCTTTTTTAATTGACAATTATTTTAAAATCGAGTATAACATTGGAACAAGTACAATCTACCAGTAAAGAAGTAATTCTGGGTGAAAATGACTAAAAATAGAAATGAATCAAAATTTTATTATGTAAAATTGCAAGCAAATACATAGAAAGAATGCAACTCTATGAGCTTTCCCGTGATTTACTCCTCCAAAAACAGAGTCATTTTCGCTGCGTTAGCGGCATTTGTAAATTCTAATTCCCTTTGCAGATGTCCTCCTGAAACGCATATATACCCACAGCTTGTTTCGAGGATATGATTCGGATGAATCAAATTTATTAATAGTCGTTCCCCGAACAAAGATCGCTCTTCTTTGATCGGTATGATTCAACATTTGTTCAATTGTTCCACGAATTGAAGTAGTGGTGGTTTATTCTTTTTTCAATAAAAATTCGGTTAAAAACTAATTCGATTAAATAATAATCTGCTATTGTGAAGCAGTGTGAAGCTTTCATTGAAATGGACAGAAAGATGTTATCTCAATGTTTGCGATTAAAATTGAAAACGATAGAATTTAAATTAATTTTTAAAAAAATGTTCCATAAAGTGATGAATTTCTTTGACGACGACGCATCGTTGACGGTCATGGAAACAAGGCTTTAGTCAACGGGAAAGGGGAATGCAGTTCGCATTGAGGCAGGTCGCGGGCGCGCAGAGATCAATGCACTTGTTCCTTGGAGTACGTGCATACATGTCGCTACTGTATTCCGTCTACGTTTACGTCCACGTCCAAGTTCGTGCCACACGCCTGTAAACGTAGTCCAAAAAAACATGCGATTATCAACAATGGTTCCCGTTAAATCAACACAGCATCAAATAAGTGCCAATAATTACTCTCATCTTTCCATTTCACCAACAAGATCGACATTTTACTAGTTTCTAAAGTATTTATCAAACCTTGAGACCAAAAGGGTGTCGGATAATAATCAGAGGCGTTTACAATAGGAGATTATCGAAGAATTTCGCATCATCTTATTTCTTAAAAATTACGAATGACCGGAGTAAAAGAATCCAACACTCTTCAATATGTGAATAATTGTGATCGACTAACGCGTTACGTAAGAAGCAAAGGAGACAAATATCAAGTTTCCATAAGGAAGTTTCGAAAGCAGAGATTGAAAAGAAAATTTTCCCTAGAGCCGAGGGAAGAAATAGAGAAAGATGATGGAGGGAATCAAGAATCAAACAGTGAGTAGGAAACAAGAAGAGTAACGATCTTTAATTAAGACGTCCGTCTTTATTTACAATCCTTTAGAAAAAATGCTGATTCGTTTGTTACTGGAGAAATTGTATTTCAACTCGAATGAACGGAGCGAAACAATAAGGATCCCGAAGATTTTCAGTGTCCCCGATAAATGGTGACCTAGTAAGCCCTTGGAGGTAGCCTCTCTTTTTCTCTCTCTTTGGAGAATGGAGGAATGCGAAGTTTACCTCAGCGAGAATAAATTCAGAAAAAAGGGATAATATTTCGATGAAATTTTATTGATATTTATATATAAGAAGAAAAACAAACGTCAAATGTAAAAAATGTTCCCTATTTTTCTCAGTGAACAAATCTTAAGATAAATCCAATTTTAGAAAATAAATATTAAATATCAAAGATTGTGAATAAAGTTTGCATTACCCAGTATTAATTTGAATAAATAAATCAAATCCTGGAAAAATATGCATCACAGAAAGAGTTTTTAGAAAAATTGAATAAATACTTGTGTTGAATTAATGATTTTGAGGAAATAAGTGATGCGATTTGGAGATTGTCGTCGTCATCATCATCGGTGCAAGTGTTTCGTGAAATTTTCAATTATGGAGAAACATATGTTTTTTGAAGAAAAATGAACAAGGATACGTATTTAGAACACCTTGGATAATATTGCTAATTGAGTGACAAGGGGAAAAGCTATTGAACGAGGTGTTGTTTTGGAGGAGTATGTTCAGGTATACAGATTATCGCAGCATCGACAAGATGTTTAAGAGCAGAATCTTCCAGGGTGACCTCAGCCCTGTTCCCATTCCAGGCAGCCTGCAACAATCCAGTATGTACCCACTGCGATTGTAGCGCCTCAGTTTTTAATTTATGCAAATTTTCAATTATCTCTTATTAATATTTCCAATATATCGATGGCATTTGCCTTAGAGACTCTTTAATCGCATCTTTTTAAGTAATAGAATTTCCATTTTACTCAACTTTTATTTTTTCAAATTTTTATTATCACTAATTTGAAAATTTGAATATAAAAAATAGTAAATGATATAAACAAACGCGAAACTTTGAATCGGTTGCTCTCCTTCACCTCATTCTACAAACGTCCTTGACACAGTGTCAACCTCTGTAATTTTCGTGAAAATCGAGCGAATCCCCTAGACCGGAATAAAATCAGCCAAGTCGAGCAAAAGAGGAAGAAATGAGACCCCGAAAGAAGAAAACGTTTCTATTTTAAAGGGACGTAGAGACGACATTTATTAAGGATAAGAAAAGGGGAGGAAAGTGCGAAAAAGGGATTGATGACCCGAAGGCGCAGCTGTTATTGATCCTAGAAGACCGGAAACATCTCTATACAAAGAACTGTATTTATTTTTGCTTATGTCTCAAAAAATAATAAATTAGCACTTAATTTCCCCTCGATTGTTAACTAGTACATTTCAAATCATTGAAAAAAAGTCTCAAGACCCTGAAAAAATATATACGTGTATATATAGAATTTCATAAAAAAAATTATGGTGTCCATTTTATTTCCGATTGTTTCTAGAATGACCCAGTGAGCTTAGTTCGAAAGTATCCAACCAACCCCTTCCTCCATCTGATGTAGCCCAGTTTTATAAAGATCTCTCTCCCTCTCTCGGAAGTTGGCGGGATCAATTCACGCGCCTCTCAAAGCACCACTGAAGATGAGAATTGTTCTCACGTGGGAGAAATCTCTCGTCTTAATAGTTTCTAATCGCTCAAGATTATTTTCTCTTTTCCTTTATATTTTACCTTCTTAATTTGTTTTGTTAGTTCTTTCATTTTATTTCGATTTTATTTATTTGCAATTTAATTTCAAACAATATTACCTATTTATATTTATGTATATAGAGGGGAAAAATTGTATTTCAATGATTTTAAAAAGAGTAATTGAATATCTCTATTCCCTTTTATTACTAATTGTAAACATTTTTCTTTTTCTTGGAAAATGGGAAATTGATTTTAAATTGAATGTTTATAGGTCAGCAAGGTCAGCAAGCCGAGCAGGAGTTGGCGACGAAAATGTTGCAAATACAAAGTAAAAGGTTCTACCTTGATGTAAAACAGAACAAGCGTGGTAGATTTATCAAAGTTGCAGAGGTAATTAAATATTTCGCCTTGTAATTATTAATGTCGCAATTAATTATTAATTTTTTTAAGTACAATTGTTTGTACAAAATTTAGAAAAAAAAATAATAATTTGAATAATTATATTTTACTAGATCGGAGCTGATGGTAGAAGAAGCCAAATCTTCCTAGCACTTAGTACAGCATCGGAATTTCGAGATCATCTTTCAACTTTCAGTGATTATTACGCATCTTTAGGTACATTTTCCGTAAATTTATTCTAATCTATTCTATTATTTTGCATTCATTGAAGACGATTTTATTTATTGTATTGTTATGATTGATTAGGTCCACCAAATCCAGATAATGTTCCGGATGATGGGAAACTCAAGTCGGAAATGATGGTTAAGGATAATAGGCGATATTATCTAGACCTTAAGGAGAATTCGCGTGGCCGTTTCCTGCGGGTGAGTTCCGCTGTATGTACCGACCAGCAAATACATAATTTATTAGCATTTATTATTTTTTCATATCACACTCAAATACGGTAATTTTATTATTATTTTTATCGTGGTATTTTCATTTTATATTTCAACATTAAACTTAATATTAATATTTATATTATTTATTTATACGTTTATTTTATTTTACACTAGATAATGCAATAGTTAGTAATAAATTATGAATTAGATGATAATTAATAATAACTTAGAACGGATTTTTGTTAAAAATTTACAAGACATTTACTTTTAAATGATTATATTAATTTTATGTGTTTGTTTGTTGTTTTTTATTTTTTTCGATTAGGTGTCGCAAACGATAACACGAGGAGGACCGAGAACACAGATTGCGATACCAGCGCAAGGAATGATCGAGTTTCGCGATGCCTTAACAGATCTTCTTGAGGAATTTGGCACGGATGATGGTGGCTTCAAGGGAGATCTACCCGAGGGACGTTACATGCGCGTCGACAATAAAAATTTCTATTTCGATATTGGACAAAATAACCGAGGCATTTATATGAGAATCTCTGAGGTTTGTCAAACTATTTGAATTTGGTAAAAAACAAGAACAAAACTTTAAATTATAAATTACATTTTTTCTATTGTTTTCAAATTTTGTTATAAAAAATGTGCACCGGAATATTTTTTCTTTAATAAAATTAATTTTTCGTTTCTAATATAGGTAAAGACAAACTTCAGAACGGCCATAACAGTACCAGAGAAATCATGGGCACGATTCCGAGACATTTTCGCGGACTACTGTGACAAAATGAAGGAGAGTGGCGTTGGCGCTGGTGGCGGAAGCAGTTCACTGTCCGAAGGAAAAGGATCAGTGATGGCACAGGTACCATCACCATCTTCTACTTCACAACAACCCAATCCCAATCCGAATCTAGATTCCCCTTTAATCAAGTGAAAAAGGCTTTAACTTAACTCGAACATTGGAATTCTAACCGTAACTCGTTTTCGAATCGTTAGGCGTTACTATAAAAAATAATAATAATAATAATTTGTCTCTGAGTCCATATGCCGTCACAATCGTCATCATCTTCGCCATTTCTTAAATCATCGTTACTCTCGTATCTTGTGGCGTTTCTAGAATTTTGATTAAATTAAAAAGAGCATCTTGACTCTTGTCCCAATCAATTTCTCGTTTCAAGATACATATTTCATAAAAAAAATATTTAAAAAATAAAAAAGAGAGGCTGGACCAGTTTTATCTATTGACGAATTATTATCAATGAACGCGTAAAAAAGCGAGTTTTACGATTATTAAAAAAGGGAAAAAAAAGTGAAAAAAATTGTAGGTATTTCGAAGGTGATTATGGAGCGCAATGTCCTTATTTGGACGGGAATTGCCGTCGATTAACGTTGTATATACTACCGTTCATTTCCTCGGTTTTTTTCGCCCCGTCCTCTCCCTCTAATCACATTTTATCGATGATAATTGCTCGTTCTTTAGCTATCAGTTTATTAATTAAAACTTATTCTCTCCCCCCCCCAACCCTTAATCTATCTCTTCCCCTCTTTTTTCTATTTCTCTTTCAAACTTATCTCTCGTCAGCACGCCTCATGTCCAACGAGAAAAATAATTCCTCGCGGGAAATGGACTGTAGTCGAGGTTACGTTTACAATTGAATTTGATCGTTCAGAATTTATGGATAAAATAGTTGTTATATTAACGATTTACGTCGCGGAGGAAAGGATAAAAAGAGACGAACGTCGACCGTTCCATTTTGGTGTCGCTTTAGATTTGTTTAAGTATTTGTTTCACAGAAATATTTGAATATTTATATTTCCAATTTATTTTTCGGTTTTAATAGAAATTTGAAAAAAAATCCAAATCAATGAAAAAAATAAATTTCTTTTGCGCATGAAAAAAATGTCAAATCGTCAAACGGTATACACTGCGACATCCTACGCATTCACATTCACATCCTTCGTTTTGCAAATCGATCGACGTCTTTTATTGAAAATAATAATAATGAGGTAATATATAGAGAAAAAAAATAATAGGCGGCAAAAGAGATAATAGCCGATTACGATCCATATAATGTGTATATTATTATAAAATATATTAAATTACAGTTAATCGGGCACACACTTGAACGTACTTGAAAGTCTCCTTTCTATTAACACACTTAGTGTGTTAAAGGGATTTTAAAGAAAAAGCAAATATAACAAAGGATGCGTTCACGACGTGTAACGTTACGTTTGAGCTCGACGGCCGACTTCTAATACAATTGCATTTTAGATATGTATTATACGAATAAACATATTAGGTATTTATATAGAATCTATGTAAACTGTATAATTGTAACGAAATGCCAATGTCAACGGACCCAGGTATCTGCGAAACCCAACAAACAAACAAAAAAAGAAAAAAAAAACTAAAAAAAAGTCATATTGATTTTAATTATATTGAAGTATTTCTAGCACTATCATTCATATTGGCTGGCAGTCACTTGGGTCCGTTTCTTTTTTTTTCGGGCGCAGGAAGACAAAAAAAAAAAAATAACCAAAAAATGAATTAAAAAAAACGATTTATTCGAAATGTAATTGATGATCGAGTCGGAGATGGATACACGTTCGAGTTAATTCCCTGGAAGAGAAAAGAAAATGAAATGAGAAAAAAACATTTAAAAAAAAACACAAAATACAAAAAAAAAACCAGAAAATCTTATACGCTTTCATTCTGCAACGCTGTGCTAACGATGATGTCGGCAATTTTTGAACGACTATCCGTTCCCTTTTACGTTCTTAATATTAATATACGTGTTAAAAAAAGAAATGAAATACTGTCCGAAAATGGAACGACAAACACTCGTAAGCATTTCGCGCTGGTGCGAAATCATTATTATTAAATAAGCGGCATAGATTATGCATACACAGATTTACGTGCTATTTAATTGAATATAAAAAACGCGAGGACGATTTGTTGCAACAAAAATTTGCACAATCAAAATAATTCGCGATTTCAAATAAGAGATGAAAAAACAAATTTTATTTATTTTTTAGCGATGATCTTATTAATTAATTATTATATTTCGATTTAATAGATATCGGCGCATCAAATGCGACTTTTTAATTGTGATTGATTGTTCATATTCATATTATTGAATTTAATGTTTCATGATTATTAATTGTTCTTAATTCTTAATTGTTCTCCGTTGCATCTTCGATTTTTTATTATTATTATTATTATTATTATTATTATTATCTTCTTTTTTTGTCTCTTCTCTTCTAAATCAACAATTTCGGCTGGTCTGAATTTAACTAGGATATTATAATTCAAAGGATAGATTAACGAAATATAAATCACAATTATAAAAATCCAAGGAGACTTAAAAAAAGGAATAAAGTGAAGCCAGGGTCGCCAATTATTATAAATGTGCGTCTCTCTTAAATTTATCAAGCACCGTGTTATTATTATTATTAAAAAAGAAAAAAAAAAGAAAAAAAAATTAACGTGCACTTTACATCTCTTTTGAAAATGAAAATTGCGCGTCAAGTACGAATTCTCTATGATCGTTATTATAAATTTTTTTTTAAATAGTTTTTTTGTTTACTTTCTTCTAAAGGAAGTATTTTATTGTGTGGTGTTAGAAATAATTAAAAATTCGAAATTATTATTGTAAGTTCGAATTTATATAAATCATAAATTCAAGTTAATGAATATTTATAATAAAATGATTTTTGAAATTTATAAATTTATTAAAATTGAATTTATTTTTACAACTTATTTACATATAATAAAAGTTTTTTAAATTAAAAAGAACAATTGTTCGTATTTGACGAATGACATGAAATTTAAGAGCGACTGCGATCCGTGAATAAGCATAATTAAATAGAAAAAAAAAGAAAAATATTCATACGAAAGGAAACGAAAAGGCATACATAAAATCGTTCATTGGCGCAGGTGGTTATGACATTGTGATCTATACAAAATACAAATTACAAAGCATCAACAAGTAGTAAATATTTAAGATTATAATATACATTGACGCGAAAGAAAACAACACGCATTTACACACACAAAATTTACATTATATATGAGACACTCAAACAATCACGAAAATACCATTATTTTACAATTATAATTTTTAAAAAATTAAAAAAAACACAAACACAACAGAGAAACAGATTTACAGAAAAAAAACGTTCAAACACGTTTAAAGTAAGCAGCAAATCCTTTGTCTTCTGAAGAACATCTGGACCGTGGGACAATTCGCTAATATTTTCATAACAACTTACCTCATCCTTCATGCATCTTACTTTAAACACGTTCGCTATATTCCAATGAAAACTTGAAAATGTCAACTTACCTTGTCAGCATATTAGTTTATTGTAGAAATTGTTAAAACCACTCGCATCACTAAATTGCAAAATTATGAAACGCTATTTAGGTTCCTCGAGGACGAAGAACAATTTAAGGAGGGAGGACTGTTATATCCCGATATATTTTAAACTTACATAAATTCTATAAATTTAATAATTTAGTTAACTAATTAACTAAATAAAAACCATAAATGTAATATTTGAACAATGTCCAAAGGCATAGTCCAAATTAATGCACTAATTATTACAAATTCTGAAATTTAAAGGCATAAGATAGAAATCATAATTAAATATTATAATCTTTCATTCATATGAGTCATTAGCACGTGTTACTACTCATATGAATGAAATAGTAAACTGAGTCAACGTACTATGCCTTTGCGACAAGTGTCAAAGCCATGAATGAAAGAGATGACGCATGATTAAAAGGATGATAAAAAGAATAAATGCAAATTACAAAATTAATTAATATTATTAATAATAATTATTTAATCAAACAAATAACATTCAAATATTGTTATTAGTCGTTTGTCATCGGACAATTAATTTAAAATTCCTTTAAATTAGTCGAATCGAAAATTAATCGATAATCGACAATCGATTGATCGATAATCGATTGTCGATTCGATTA
>JUFY01025943.1:0-10229 GCA_001855655.1 Leptopilina clavipes | reverse complement strand
AACAATATATTAGGGTAGGCTGTAGTGCTTGAGATAAATAAACAACGATTTTGTTCGATTTTTGCAGTTTAAATAGAAAAATTTCGCTAAATATATTAATCTCCAAATTAAAAGCTTTACACCTTATGCAATTATAAACAAAAAATATAAGTATAGTAGGTCATTTTATAGGTAAAAGTATCCACTTTAAGATTCTTTAAGCCGATTCCAAAAATATTAACAAGGTAAATAATTATATTGAAAAAACCAAAAAGTACAAAAACCCCATGTTATTTAAATGAGAAATGTAGGCGCTTACGGGAGAGGGTTAATCAAAATAAAAATCACTTTTATTAGCGGAATTTTTCATCATTTTGGCCAAAGATTTGATATAGAGGGGGGCCCAAAAGTTATCTTCAACTTGGTAAATAAGAGCCACCCTAATATACATATATGCTGACGAGAGCTACTGCTCATTAAGATGTATCTCGTGTCTCTCGCGTAAACTTGTCTGCCGGAAATTCCTGTCACTTCCACCACCTAAACAAAATTTTTTCGAAAATTTTATAACCTTCCATAGTTAAAATCTTTAAAATCGAAACATTTTTTTTTTTTTCTACTTGTTTTTCAAATTTTATTGTTTGATTTGAATTTAACTAATTTTGTAATTTTTTTTTCCATTTTTGCCTATTCTGACATGAAATTTAATTTCCTTTTAATTAAATTTCATATTATGTAGTTTTTAGAAGTTCAATATTTAATTTTAGTAAAGCTTTATTAATAACCAAAGTTTTGAATCCTTTACTAAATGTTTATTGTATCATTTTCAGCCGTCTACAATTGGAAAGGTGACACGCGTTATGGCTTGCCGCTGGAAATAGGCGAAACAGTTCAAATTCTTGAAGAGTGTGCAGGTACTTGACTTACAATTAATTATATAATTAAAATAAGAAATATTCTCCTTCTATTGAAGATAATATTCTGTACGGTTTTTGAATTTTTTCTAGAACATATTTTTTTTTTGTCAATAAGTGAAGTATTTTTAATTTTATGTTACATTGTTCTTAATTTCTAATTGGATTTTTTTTTCTACAGGCTGGTTCAGAGGCTTCTCAACAAAAAATCGTGCAGTGAAGGGAATTTTTCCAAGTTCTTATGTTCACTTAAAACCCTGTAAAATTGATAATGAAGGTCTCTACGAATCAGTTATACCCCTTGAAGACCCTGTTGTACGAGAAGTCACTCTTGTACTTCGAGAATGGGGTGGAATTTGGAAAAGGCTTTATGTGGTGAGTTTTTGATTAAAAAAGAAAAAAAAAGAAGAAGAAGAAGACAAATTTTTTAGTCGGGAAAATTTAGCAAAAGAGAGATATTACAATCAATTCTTTTTCCAATAATTTGCTATTATTATTATTATTGTTATAGGGGTCACCTATTTTGATAATTTTTTACCTTTTATCATAATTCGATTAATTTTTAGATGTAATATCTATCGAAATTTCTATCTAAAATCAAAAGATTAATCGATTCAAATATTTATTCAAGTTTTAAACTATTTAAGATTCAATTATTGATAAAAAATCCAATTTTGTAGATAAAAATTTGTTACTTTGCACGTTAATTTGTCACCTATTTTCGGAAAATAATTCACCTTTTCATCCATATTTTAAAGGAGAGGTACTGCGATCCCTGTGCTAAGCTTCCTACTTTATTTTCTATTTCTTATTTTTTTATTATACGTTCCTTACTTACATGTTGATAAATTTTACAGGAGAGGGAAATTTATAAATTCAATACTCTAAGAAAAGTCATGCAAGATTTACTGGAATGGAGAAGACAACTTTTGGCTGGAACTTTAACGACTGATCAAACACGTGAATTGAAATTGCAAGTGATAAACAAGGTGGACTGGGGAAATCGGTAAGTCAATTTTATTTATGTAATCGTTACATCATAATGGAACCCATTAAGGTAGAAAAGAATGCAAAATTCTGTTAAATGAAAAGATCCTTCAATAGAAAAATTCTTGCACTATTCAAGAAAATCGAGAATTTAATTACATTATTTGAGCTTCTACTTTAAAGAATTTAAGAAATTAAATTAGTTACTTATGCGCGATTTTAAGAAAATATTTAAAAGCCCTCTTTGAAATAAAGAAGATAATATTTTTAATAATTATAAAAAATTTTTAATTTGTAAATTTATTGACAATTGGATCAATTTAATTTAAATTAAAAATTAGTAAATTAATTAACATTGGCTCAATTTAATTTAACTTAGTTAAATTAATTGACAGATCAATTTAATTTAAATTAATAAATTAAATTTAAATATTGAGTATTAGAAATAGAAAACAATGCTTTAAACATATTTACAAGAAAGATTTTTTATTTTTTTGATCTACGTTCACAATTATTTATACGACGTTGCACAAAAAATTGGCAGTCTTCTCACTTGACAATAAAATTATTATTTATCAAGTGAGACAATCTCACTTGACATGAAAAATAATTACAAGCGAGCATATAATATTTCAATTTCTAAACTTAATAACTAAAAACTTTTTTTTTTATTCAATATAATATTTTATAAAAGGCACATTCATAGAAAATTATTATTTTCTTAATTGATCCGTGTCGTTCTCTTCCTCGAAAGGCTAACTTAACATATCACTGCGGACGGGATCGTTATAATATAAAATAAACTATACATATGTGTTTAATTGAAAAAAAAACTATCAACTACAAAGGAAAGATCGTTTCATTATTGTGTCATTTTTTCTTCCAATTGCTATTCGGCAAATTGAAATTTAAAGTTTCAAACAATAAGAAATTGATCGCAAATAGAAAATATATTATCAAATGTTATACTTCGTAATCCGTTCACGTGGCACGGATTAAATTAGTTTTTATTTTATCAAAATTAAATTTTTATTTCATAAAAATGAATTTCTATCTCATGAAATTTGAGAATGAAAATTTGAAACATTAATTTGATTTTTATAAAATGTGAATTTACTTTTTTTCTTTTGATATTCAAAATCCCTGAACCGATATTGTCGATAAAAAAATTAATTTTTGCAGATTTGACATTTATAGAAAACATTATTATTTTAATTATTAATAATAATAATTGTCTAATATTTTGTCACGCGAGCGATAAAAGCTATTATTATTATTATTTGTATTATTATTGTATTCTGTGAGGTAAATAATTGTCTGTCTAGGGTTTTCTTTTTTCTCTCTTTTGTTTTTAAATGAAGCCTAGAAAAAAAAATTGGATTTCTCGTCGCATACAGAATTATCAAGTCACAGCCCATTGCTCCAAAGCGAGCCGACATTCATCTAAATTGCTACTTTGTACGCATTTTTAAATGTAGCCGAATCCATCGAAAATTTTTCTAAACTTAAACCTCCATTGGCTTCTTGGTTATTTAAATATTTGCTGAGCGTTTATGTAAAAACAAAACAAAAAACAAAAAAAAAAAAATTGCACCACTTTCCACAAATGGACCAGGTGAAACTGTATTTATTCCACTTATAGAAATAGAGATGATGCTTCAAGAAAATCCTTCTAGAATCCTGATTTATTTTGGAGGAGATTCAATTTATTTACAATTGAGAGTCATTTTAAACTCGTCTCGTAATCTCATTGTTTTTTTCATCATTCGTTGACTGGCTGACAAATCAATATATTTCCATTTATTGAAATCAGGAGAAGGACAACTTTCCATTTGACCTCTCGACAATCACGAGGCAGCTTCTGTAGTATCACAAAGATGGGGGGGTGGCGTTATATTGGTGATGGTGAAAAAAATTAGATCTCTGTATCCTTAGCGTATTTCTCGATTTCTGGATAAATTGGATTCATCTCAAGAGTACTTGGCGCTGATGGAACTGAAGTTGGCGACGCACCACTGCTCGATCCCATGTGCAAATTATTACATAACTCATCCAATACTTCATTGAACATCAACATATTCATATTCTGACCCAATAGATGCAAAAGCAAAAAGTCTCCCACCTGGAAATTTTTCAATATATTTTTCGATAAATTGACTAATAATATTTTTAGTATTTTAGTTGGAGGTAAAAAAAAATGATTACCTGAGTTTTTCGCACGAGTGACTTGACGCCAGACGACGTGTGAAATTTGAATCGCCTCTTGAGAATAAATCCCCGTGTACTGGGCATGAGAATAATGGACATACTGTAAACGAGAGCAAAACCTGAGAGAACGGCTAAAATAATAAGCCAGAACCAGAGGAAAATGTAAATCTTTTCATTGAGAATATTCAGGGCCAAAATACAGAGTGTGTCAATTTTCTGCAGTGTTCCTGAGGCACCGTATTTGTGGAAAGTACACTTGGCAACACGGGGGAAAATCTCAATCATTGGATCCTGACGATTCTCCTGATTCATGTTACTAAAGTCCCAGACTTCAGTTCCGTAGGTGAAGAATGAATTGCCTAGGAAACTGTCCATCACGAACATGTTGCAGATCTGAAAAAGAAATGACTATGGGAGAATTTTTTTCAAAAAAATTAAATTAAATTTTTTTGGCAGTTTGGTGGAATTCTTTCACAGTTTAGAAGTATATTTGGATTTATTAGACTTACGACATTGAGGAAATTCAAGACCTCGCAGAAGAAATAACCAGCGGCATAACTATTGTGCAGATGAAGGGTATCGATCACGTATTGAACGAGACGTTGTGATCTGGCTTGACGTTCTTGTTTTGTGTCAATCAAACTGCCTCTCATTCCATCGGATATCATTCGAACTTTGCCCTCTTCCCATTGTTTCCACATCCAATGTGGAACATAGAAGAGAACACCTTGGAAGAACAACATAAATGGCACCCATTGATAGTATGAATGATAACGTCTTGGTCCATCGTCACTTCCTAATCCCGGATGGCCCACTTCTCCCGCTGGCTTATTCAAATTTTGAGGCATACTGAACGTGTGCGTAATCCAGCAGAATGTATTTATTACATGATTTGGTACAGCACCATCAGAGATACAATTTATAGGATCACCTGTAAAAAAATTTTCCCTTAAAGTATTTCTTCAAAAACATTCTCCCTGGAGGTAAATTTCGTTTTTCATTGTTAGTATTTCGAAGTTATCTTCTTATGTAAAGAGAATAAAAGATAAAAAATTTGTTAATTTGATGGATCAAATGGAACGTGTGTAGGAATTTTTCGTTTTGTATTATTCGTATGACTGGAAATATTTTCAGGTGTTTAGAGTTGATTTTTTATGGAAACGAAATTAATTATTATTTATTATTTATTATTTATTTTCCAAGTGATAATAAATATTTAAAAAAGAAAATATATTCGTGAGGAAAAGTAAATGACAGTAAGAGTAAATTTGTATTAGAGGAAAATAGTTTTTTTCTCACCTATTAAATTATTGGCCGTGACAATGATGCAACACGTGAAGAAAATCGCCGAAGTAACTCGGTAATGAAATCTAAATATCATATTGTCAATTATTGCTTTGTCTACTAAGTATCGCACTTTGACAAAGCCAGCCACAGCTGACACCAATCCGAAAACTGCCATTTTTTATTTCCTAAAAAAGAGAAAAATTATTCGATAAAGTATTTTTTTAGATAATTAATTAATTAAATTAAATTAATTGGCAAAGCAACAAAAAAAATTTATTAACCATTTTTATAGTCAAGCAATATTTGCTGATTATTTTTAAAAAATGGTAATTAAATTCGTTAAACAATTTGTGCGGAATAGTAATTTTTAAAGAGGACGCTATTTTTTTTTTAATGAGGACCTTTTTAATCTCCGCGCGTGTGAATTTTGTTTTTCTTCAGAAAATAATGTCAATGCTCGATTCTAGTTTTTCCTGATGATATATATATGTGGTTTAATTTAAACACATAAAATATAAATTGAACATTCCTTTTTAATTATCCCAATAAAAATTGTATATGTTCTGAGTGATGAAATAATGTCTGGAGTGTATGATATTATATACGTAACGTAGAGAGCAATAATAATGTACATATAATGTGACTCGTGGTGAGTCGCTAGTTTTATTAATTGATTAATTGAAAGCAGGCGGAGCGCGTGCTGATCCACGAGGTCAATCTCTCTTTCTTCTCTATAGCTACACACGATCTCAAAATATGTACATTTAAACTTTTAGTACATCATGCAATTGTGATAATTTACTGTTTTCAATTAAAAACCATCCTCGTGTCTAGATATATTCTGTATGGTTGATTTTTTTCGGATATAAATATTGCACTCTGTTGGCATTTTTTTTACACTTTGAATATTGAAACTGTAATTCTCCATAAAAGCTAAAAATTATTTACTGCCGAATTGAAAAATTTAAATATTTTTAAATATTTATAATTGACATTGTAATTATTTGTAATTGAAATTATATAATTATTTATAGTTGAAAATTATAATTATTTACAACTGAAATTATTTATATTTGAAATTATAATTATTTATAATTGAAATTATATTATTTATATTTGAAATTATAATTATTTACGATTGAGATTATAATTGTTTATAATTGGAATTGTATTATTTATATTTGCAATTATAATTATTTACGATTGAGATTATAATTGTTTATAATTGGAATTGTATTATTTATATTTGCAATTATAATTATTTATGATTGAGATTATAATTGTTTATAATTGGAATTGTATTATTTATATTTGCAATTATAATTATTTATGATTGAATTTGTGATTATTTATAATTGACAATTATATTTATTCATAAGTAGAATTATATTTATTTATAACTGGAATTATAACAATTTATAATTGAAATTGTATTTATTTATAATTGGAATTATATTTATTTTAGGCCTGATTTATTTATAACTGGAATTATAATAATTTATAATTGAAGTTGTATTTATTTATGATTGGAATTATATTTATTTATAACTTTAATTATAATAATTTATAATTGAATTTATAATTATTTATAATTCGAATTTGTAATTATTTATAATTCGAATTCTATTTATTTATAACTGAAATTGTAATAATTAAAATTTATATATTTGAAGTTGTAATTATTTACAGTTGAAGTTAATATATTTATTTGTTTACAAATTAAAGCTATAATTTTACAAATTATAATTGAAACTTCAATTCTGAATCTATAGTTGAAGTTATATTATATTGTCTTTCTATATAAGAAGACAATCGTGTATGTTTGCAATTGAAGTCAATTATTGTATACATTTGCAATTGAAGATAATTAGATATTTGAAATTGAAGCCAATTATAAATTTGTAATTGAAGATAATTCTACAATATTATAATTTCAAGACAATTACAGATTCACTTTTTAATTTTTTTTTTCCTAAATCATTAATATTGCAGTAAAATATTTTTATTATTTCCAAAATGATAATAATAATAATAATAAAAATAATAATAATAATAATAATAATAATAATAATAATAATAATAATAATATTAATATTAACAATTGTAACAATAATAATAAAAATTCTAATGATAATAAATAATATGTAGAAAAAAATATTCCTGAATTAAAAATAGGAATAAAATAACTAACATTTGAAAGTAAAAAAAAAAATGTTTGAAATATTAAAAAAATATGAAATTTGCAAAATCTATGATAAGTGTATGATAAATGGTGTCAACCTGTATATTATTATTATTTTGCAGTCAGAGTTTGTTTCATTTTGTATAAATAATACAGGCATTAACCGCGATATGCTCACTGAACACAAATTCTCTTCTCTTTGACTCCAATATATATATAATAATGTATCTGAGAGCTTTTTTTTTCCCCGGTATATTTTCTATATTGCACGATCACTAATCGGCATCAGGGACATAAAAGGCATTTAATGAAACGAAACTTGAACGAATAGGATTTCGTAATTCAAGGCTTTAATGGAAGAGATTCCTCATTGAGTCCCACGTATGAAATTCCATACCATATACTGACTTTAAAACAAAATACAATATTCCCAACTCAAACCAATAATTCAGAAATTTTTTTTTTTTTTGATAATCAGCAACGTTTCTATATATGCAAAAAAGTTCAGAAAAATTTCATTGAAAATTATTATTGTTCTTCAAAATATTTATAAGTATTTTCTGCGTATTTTGTGGAAATAATTTTTATTTGATTGAAATTTTTTTCGGGAGATATAATAATTGTTTGTAGTTGTGGAAAATTTTGGTTTTATTTTTTCTAAAAGGGATAGGCTTTTGTGTTTTATACATACACTGTGTTCTCAATTAATGATTGGTCTAGTTGAGTCGTTTATTTAATCGGTTCTCCGGAAGTAACAAGTTTCAAATAGCTCTAATAGATCTCTGCGCTTATGATTATCGAGATTAAAGCTTTATTTGAATTATACTCTCCCCGTCAAAGGAGATTCTCAAAATTAATTCTTTGATATTATTTATTCTTCGCACTGTCAATCCTCGAAAGTAATGAGTTCCGGCATTTTTAGAAAATCTTTTTCCTATTCTCTATTTAATGTTCTTCTCTGTATTCTATTTATTTACTATATTATTTATTGTACTTTTTTGTTTCTTTTATTTTTCCTATACTCATTTTTTTTTTTACTTGATTCTTTTACTTCCTTTTTTTACTAATATTTATTTTTTACATAAAAATAGCATTTATGCGTAAATAATTAAAAAAAAAAAATTTTAATTTAATTTATAATTTTTTTCTTTTTATACTAAATGTTGTCATGTTTTTTTTACTCAATATTTTGTTTGTTTTATTTTTCCTGTACTCATTTTTTTAAGTTGATTCTTTTTTTACTTTTTTTATTAGTATTTTTTTTACATAAATATTATTTATGTAAATAATTTTTTTTAATTTTATTTTCTGTTTTTTTTTTATACTAAATGTTGTCATGTTTTTTTTTTTACTCAATATTATAGGGAACTTATATTTGCCTAGTGAAGTGAATCAGAAGTATAATATAAACTTGAATGATTCTAATCGGTAATTATATTAACAATTACTCCCTTCAGGCGTAAATCATATTTTCATGTACACGTTTATGTAAATTATGTGTAACATATATACATACACATATATTAGAGTTGCAAGTGAATAATTTGCATTACGAACTTGTGTATAGTGATCTTTCGCAGTTGTGTATAAATGTTCATGTTAGTGAAAGGACAAGAGACGCTTCTGGCGTTTCTAATTTACCGCGGTTGATTTTTTCATACGTTATAAGGTTTTTTTTTCTTTCTCTTTCTCTCTCTCTCCCTCTCTCTCTTCTCTCGTGATCATGGGATAATATTTCCTTGTCAATTTACACTCCAGACAAAACTTTTTGATTCAAATATTTGATAATTGTATATTATTATTTTTTTCCACTCAACTGTTTTGAATTTTGATCCGAGTGTTGCAATTTCATTTTATATATTGCGATTAGTTGTGTAGCAGTAAATTTATATCGCTATATATTTATAGATATACAAACCAGTAAAGGATTACTTTCTTGGAAGAAAATAATATTATACATAGACGTTTATTTACTATATAAGAAAAAAAAAAACGCAAAAGTCGAGAGATTATTTTCTCGCGAGTACAATGCATTCTCAGTGAGTGAATCGCAAAAATTTTCTCAAGGTTTTTCTTTTTCAAAGTAAGAATAATAATAGAAAGCACGTGGGAATATTGTCGTTTTTTTTTTTTTTTTATCTTTTTTGATCAGAAATTTGAATTTATCGTCTTTTTTTCTTGTTCTTTGGAAATGGAAATAATTGTTTAGTTGTAAAATCCTTTTTTTTTTTCATCAAAGAACTAGAAATAAAAAATAATTATTTTATTTGTATTTGAATTATGAAAAAAAGAATTATAATTCTGTTAACATTGAGAACTTTGAAACTATATACAAAACTTGTGTTTCACATTTTTGTAGATAAATTTACAATCTAAAGGAAGTGAAAGTAGAATTTAATTGTATCAAATTTTTCTTTTTCCGCGGAATAAATTATTGTACTATCATTTTTATAAATGATATGAAAATTTCCGTTTTTTAATAAGAAATTATTTAAGGTAATAAATAAGTAGAGTTGGTAAATTAATTAATTATATTAATTAATACTATATTTATTTCGATGATTATTATTACCATTATTATTATTATTATTATTATTATTATTATTATTATTATTATTATTATTATTATTATTATTATTATTATTATTATTATTATTATTATTATTATTTTC
>JUFY01025937.1:0-17138 GCA_001855655.1 Leptopilina clavipes | reverse complement strand
ATTTGGACATAGGATGTCTTTAGGACGTTCTTTGAACGGACATGGATGTCCTAAAGACGTCCCAAAGACATCCCATGTCCCTGTGCCCACTGGGTTGTTTAAATTAATTGTTATTTACGTCTATCTATCTAACTTATAAAAAAAAATTTAATTTAAAGTTGCAGTAATTTTCACCTCTACCCTACAAGACATTATGTCGAAAGGCATTTTGTGGAAAACAAATTTTGTCGAAAAGTCATTGGATCGAACGGCATTTTGTGGAATGGACATTATATCGAAAAGTCATTATGTCGAAAGGCATTTTGTCGAAAAGACATTTTATCGAAAAGTCATTATAACGAAAAGACATTTGATCGAATAGACATTAAAGCTTGCAGCAACATTAGCAAGCTTGCAGCAATGTTGTTAATGTTGCTGCAAGCTTAAATGTCCATTCGATAAAATGTCTTTTCGACAAAATTCCTTTCGACATAATGACTTGTCGATATAATGTCCATTTTACAAAATGCCGTTCGATCCAATGACTTTTCGACAAAATGTGCATTCGATAAAATGCCTTTCGACATAATGACTTGTCGACAAAATGACTTGCGGGAAAAATTTATGCCTCAGAATTAATATTTTTTAATATAAAGCGCTAATTTTATTTAACTTTAAAAATATTATATTTTATAACCTTCACACACCCTGCCTCACGGGACAGTTCATTGTGAAGACATGTAACTGTAGTTTTAAAATTAAACGAATATTGAAGAAATTTATAAAAAAAGAAAATAGTAATTAAATATTATAAATTACCTTAGTCTTGCCGCTTTCGTTTTGGACAATCTTCTTCCACTCAACTTATATTTCCCATTTTTCCTCTTGTTACAGGCATTTACAACTTCTTCTTTCTTCATCTTTTCACCACTTTTTAACTCTTCCATTGTTTTTTTATTGCACTAAAATCACTAACAATACTCCTGTCCTGTTTTCACTTGTCACCATATAAAAAGGAAAAAAAAAAATTTTTCCAAATTTTTTTGATGTTTTCTTTTTATTTTTTTTTTGTTTTAATATAATTCACTGTCATTAACTAATTCACTATTGTAAAGCGAATTTCTAAAACCTCAAACGATTCACCTGATTAATAACTAGGGGTAGATTACCGAAAGTATACAATAGACGTCCGACCATTTGTATACCTGCAGGCTTTGACTTGTTGAATCGCTCCGCCTTCCTCTCTCTCTTACGTTTTCGCTCTCTCTCTCGTGCCACGCGCCTCTGCAACAGGGCCGACTCAGAATAAGTTGGCACCCTAGGCGAACAGAAATTGTACACCTACCGCGGCCCTCTTATGTAATAAAGTTATTTAATTATTTTTGGCGTGAAATGTCAATCTGGTTGACACTTATGTTGAATTATCCTACATTATTTGAAATATCGTGAATTACTGTGAATTACTTTAAATTATTATGAATTATCTTAACTATTTGTCATAATAAATTAAAGGAATTATTGAATTATCCTAAATAACCGTGAATTTACTGTATACTTAAAAATTATCAAATTAATAACAAAAGAATCTGATTTATAGTAGAAATTAAATTCTCGGATTTAATATTGATTTGTGCTATTTTCATTTTACATGTTCACTGTTAACTTGAAAGTATCAAATTGATTCCAAAATTTTTGATCAAATTGATACTTTATAGTTTAATATGTTTGATTTATTCATTAGAAAAAAATATTTTTTAGATATTTCCATAAATTTTTTAGGTAATATTTTCTGCTAAATTAGAAAGATATTCGGAATTTATAGGTGGAAATAACTGCTCACATTTAATAGTAAGCGGTGATTTTTTTATATTTGTTTGAATTATATGTTAAAAAATAAATATTTTTTCTTGATTCTAATTTTATTTAAACTTATATTTTGTTTGTGTAAAATTAAGAAAGATTTACAGAATTCAAAAGCGTGATTAATTTCTTGTATCTAATATTGATTGGTTATGTTTTCATAATACTCGTATAAATTATTTGTTAGCAATAATTTCTTAGATTTAATAATAATCTTTGATTTTTTTAGAATATTTGTTTGAAATATATGATAGGAAAAAAATATTTCTTGAAGATTCCTACTTGATTAAAATTTATATTATGTTTCTGTAAAATTTAGAAAGATTGATGGAATTTAGAGTAGAATAAATTTTCTGTCATTTAATATTGGTTTTTTCATAATACATGTTAACCGATAACTAAAAATTATAAAAATGATATCAAAAGTATCAAATTGATTACAAATTTTTAGATCAAATTGATACTCTTGGTATTAATTAGATGCTTTTTATTTTTCAGTGTTTAATTTATTTGTTAGGAAAAAAATTTTTTTTTTATTTCCATTAATTTTTTAGGTTATATTTTCTATAACAATTAGTAATATTGACATAATTTTAAGTCAATATTAATTATTTGGATTTAATATTGATATCTTATTTTTTTCATAAAACTTGTTTGAATTATTCGTAAAAATATAATTTTTTCTTGGAGATTTCCTTTTTGTAGGTTATATTTTTTAGAAATTTAGAAACAATCGAAAATTAGAGGAGGAAATAATTTATCGGATTTAATAATTATCGTTGATTTTTTCAAAACATTTTTTTTTAATTATTTGTGTGAAAATAAATATTTATTTATGATTTTCATTTCATTAAAATTTTCATATTTTGATTCTGCAACAATTTAAAAATATTGACGGAAATTAGAGACGTGATTAATTTCTCGGATATAATATAGACTTGTTATGTTTTCAAAATAGATATTATTGATTTAATCGTAAAAAAAATTTTTTTTGTAGAATTCCATTTCTTTTTTAGGTTATATTTTCTGTAAAAATTAGAAAGATAGTCGGAATTTAGAGGTGGAAATAATTTCTTAGATTTAATAATAATCTTTGATTTTTTCAGAATATTTGTTTGAATTATTTGTTAGAAAAAAAAATATTTCTTCCAGATTCCAAATTGATTTAAATTTATGTTTTGATTTTGTAAAATTTAGAAAAATTGATGGAATTTTTAGTAAACATTAATTTCTTGGATTTAATATTGATTTGTGATTATCCATTATACATTTTTACAGTTAACTTAAAAGTATCAAAGTGATACCAAAATTATCAAATTGAATTCCTATTTTTGAATCAAATTGATAATTTTGGTATCAATTTTATACTTTTGAATTTACAGTATGTAATTTATTTGTTAGAAAAAAAAATTATTTTGTAAATTTCCATTCCTTTTTTAGATTTTAATTTCTGTAAAAATTAGAAATATTGACGCAATTTAGAGTAAATATATTAATTATTCGTATTTAATATTGATTTTTCAAAAATACTTGTTGAATTATTCGTTAGAAAACAATTTTTTTGGAAATTCTATTTCCTTTTCAGGTTACATATTCTGAAAATTTAAAAAGATTATAGAAACTTAGAAGTTGAAATAATTGATCGGATTTAATAATAATCGTTGATTTTTTCAAAATATTATTTTTTAATTATTTGTGTGAAAATAAATATTTATTTATGATTTTCATTTCATTAAAATTTTCATATTTTGATTCTGCAACAATTTAGAAATATTGACGGAAATTAGAGACGTGATTAATTTCTCGGATATAATATAGACTTGTTATGTTTTCAAAATAGATATTATTGATTTATTTGTTAGCAAGTTATTATTTTGTGTAGATTTATATTAGAAAATTTAATTTAAAAATTAGAAAGATAGTCGGAATTTGTAGGTGGAAATAATTTCTCAGATTTAATAATAATCTTTGATTTTTTTCAGAATATTTGTTTGAATTATTTGTTAGAAAAAAAAAAATTTCTTCCAGATTCCAAATTGATTTAAATTTATGTTTAGATTATGTAAAATTTAGAAAAATTGATGGAATTTTTAGTAAACATTAATTTCTTGGATTTAATATTGATTTGCGATTATTCATTATACATTTTTACAGTTAACTTAAAAGTATCAAATTGATATCAAAAGTATCAAATTGAATTCAAATTTTTGAATCAAATTGATAATTTTGGTATCAATTTGATACTTTTTAATTTACAGTATGTAATTTCTTTGTTAAAAAAAAACAATTATTTTGTAATAGTATGGTATGTACGAATCTTTATTATGAACCATACTAATATCTGATATGTCCATAGGATTAAATAACGCATAGGATCATTGTTTTCCCCTGTTTGAAATACCATTAGAGTAAGAGAGAAAGAAAATTAACATTAGAATTCACTGTCACTTTTACTCCAATAACTTTTTCTCTTACTCTAATTTCTACCAGCGCAGCCAACCAAAGATGTAAATTATCCTTGAATGATAAGTTCTTTATTTCATGTGACATTAGCCATTTTCGACACTTGCGTGGCATTAACGCCAAGTTTATTTTGATTGGCTGATGTAAAAGAATGCTCATTGTGATTGGCCGTGGCGTGACGCGGCGTCTCAGACAGGCTACCTGTTGAGCCTCACGTCCCGATCAAAATTTATTTGCCCAGGGTCCCAAATTAGGTTGATTTGGCCCTGTTAAACGCGCAAATCAACTGTGTCCATCCGAGTAATCGAAATTAGACGTTAGTTCCGCTTTATCTGTGTAGTGTCCTCGTGCCTAGGATCAACAACACGTGCTGCGCTGGATTTACTGGTAAGTAGATAAATTAAAAGTTTATTTTTTTTGCATGAAAAGTTTAAAAATATAAAATGAATTGATTTCTGGGACGTAATATTGTTTTCTACATTTTTTTACAATATTTTTTGCATATTTAAACTCGTTTTTCAAATTTATATTCTCTGCAAAATTCAGGAAGTTTACCGAAATTTAGAGTAGGGATAAATTTCTAAGATCTTCTATTGTCTTTTATCATATTGTTAATCATAATGGTTAGTTCATAAAGATTTTAGTTGATTATTAGTTTTCTTTTTTCTTATTATTAATTACTCGAAATTTTTTGCTATTTTAACATAAAGAAAAGTTGAATTTAATCACACTAGTCATTATCAACTAAATAAATAATAAAATATTACTATTATTATATAAATCAGTAACTAAATTTTTGCAATTAAATTAATTAATTTAAACATTTCGCTTGAATTTTTTACATTGATTTAATAATACAGTCAACAAAATCTGAAATATATTACCAAATTTCATAAATACTTTGAATCACAAAATAAAGAAAGAACTTCTGGAAAAGTAAACACTATCAAAAAAACAAAAACATTTAACGTCCTTTCTTGTGATAATCAATACTCAAGCTGATATTTCAGAATTTTGAAGTTAATAATGCGAGAGGCCATAAAAGCAAAAGAATGAATTAGAGGTAGAAATAATTTCTTCGATTTAATAATAATCTGTAATTTTTTCACAATATTTGTTTGAATTATTTATTAGAAATAAATAATTCTCCATATTTTCTTTTCTAGATTCCAATTTGATTTAAATTTTTTTTTTTTTTGTAAAATTTAGGAAGATTGATGAAATTTAGAATATAAAAATTACTTTCTCGAATTTAATATTGTTCTAAGATTTACTTATAATGAATGTTTGATTTATTCTTTAGAGAAAATTTTTTTTTATACTTTTCCATTCCTTTTTACATTATATTTTCTATAATAATTAGAAATATTGACGGAATTTAGAATTGGGATTAATATCTCGTATATTGATTTGAGACTTCTTCATAATAAATGTTTACAGTTAACTTATAAGTATCAAATTGATACCAAAAGTATTAATTTGATTCAAAATTTTTTGGATCAAATTGATACTTTTAGTTTTAATTTGATACTTTTAATTTTACAATATTTGAATTATTTGTTAAAAAAATTTTTTTTTGAAGATTTCTATTCCTTTTTTAGGTTATATTATCTTTCAAAATTAAAAAAATATTCTGAATTTATAGGCGGAAATAATTTCTCAGATTTAATAATATTCTATGATTTTTTTCATAATTTTTGTTTGAATTATTTGTTAGAAAAAAATTTAAAATGTAAATGTGTTCTGGTAGAAAAGTAAAGAATTAATTTTCAACATTTTAAACAATTGAAATTTGCTTTTAAAAAAATAAAATTTTTTTGTTAATTTTGAAATGTTTGACAGTTTTAGGTTATGTTACCTAATTCGTTGTTTATTGATAAAAATTTGTGATTTTTATTTAAATACAACTTTAAATTGTTTAAAGTGTTAAAAATTAATTTCTTAATATTTATAATAAAATACATTTACAATTTTAATTTTTTTTTAATTTAAAATGTGAAAATATTGAGTTGAACTAACTATTCTTCCAAATTTTTGTCGGATTCGTCCTGAAATTTATATTTTATATAAAAATTAGAAATAAAGACGGAATTTAAAGGTGAAAATAATTTCTCGGATTTAATAATAATCTGTGATTTCTTCAGAATATTTGCTTAAATTATTTGTCAGAAAAAAAAATTTTTTTTAGATTCCAATTAGATTTCAATTTATATTTTGTTTCTGTAAAATTCAGAAAGATTAATAGAAAGTAGAATTTCATTTCACAGATTCAATATTAATTTTTGTTATTTTTTCATAATACATTTTCACAGTTAACTTAAAAGTATCAAATTAATACCAAAACTCGCAAATTGATTCTAAATTCTAGGATTAAATTGAAAATTTTAGTAATAATATGAAACATTTAAATTTCTCGGATTTAATATTGATTTCTGAGTTTTTCATAATTCATGTTAAAAATATTCGTTAGAAAAAAAATATTTTTTAATGATTTCTGAAAAAGTAAACACTATCAAAAAACAAAAACATTTCCCGTTCTTTCTCGTGATAATAAATACGTAGACTGCTATTCCGGAATTTAACCTATGAATGCAAGAACCAGACATAGACCATTGAAATTAAATGGGCTGCGTCTGGTTCTTGCATCAAGGGGTTCAATTTTAAAATTAATAATGCAAGTTCATTCCAAATTTTAGGCCCAAACTGATAATTCTTGTATGAATTTGATACTTTACAGTATTTGATTTTTTCGTTCAAATAAAAAATTTTTTTTGAAGATTTTCATTCCCATGTGTGGTTATATTTTCTTTAAAAATTAGAAAGATAGTCGGAATTCACAGGTGAATATAATTTCTCGGATTTAATAGTCTGTGATATTTTCATAATATTTGTTAGAAATAACAAATAATTTTCTATATTTTCTTTTCTAGATTCCAATTTGATTTAAATTTTTTTGATCGATATGATACTTTTGGTATCAATTTAATACTTTTATGTTTACAGTGTTTGATTGATACTTTAGAAGAAAAATCTATTTGTACTTTTCTATTCTTTTTTTAGGTTATATTTTCTGTAATAATTATAAATATTAACAGAATTTATAGCCGGAAATAAATTCTCGGATCTAATATTGATTTGTAATGTTTTTTATAATACTTGTTTGAATTATTCGTTAAAAAAATAGTTTTTGAATATTTAAACTCGTTTTTCAAATTTATATTTTCTGCAAAAATTCAGGAAAATTAAGAAATTTATAGTCGGGATTAATTTCTAGAATATTCTATTAGTTGTCATTTATCTTATTTTTAGTTACAAGAAATTTTTTGTTATTGTGACATAAACCAAAAGTGAATTCAACCAAACTAGTCATTATCAAGAAAATGAATAATAAAATATTACTATATATGAATCAGTGACTGAATTTTTGCAATTGAATTAATTATTTTAAACATTTCGCTTGAGTTTTTGGATTAATTTAAAAATGCAATAATTAATAACATCTCAAATATATTACCAATTTCACTAATTTTAATCCCAAAATAAAGAATGATGTTCTGAAAAAGTAAACACTATCAAAAAAACAAAAACATTTATCGTCCTTTCTCGTGATGATCAATACCCAGACTGATATTCCGGAATTTGAAAATATTAATAATGCGAGAGGCAATAAAAGCGAAAGACTAAATTAAAAATATTAATGAAATTTAGAGTCGGGATTAATTTCTCAGTTCTAAGATTGATCTGTAATTTATTTTATAACACTTGTTTGAATTATTCATTAGAAAATAATATTTTTTGAAGATTTACATTTTTTTTAGGTTATATTTTCTATCAAAATTAGAAAGATAGTCGGAACCTAGAGATGGAAATAATTTCTCTGATCTAATTATTTTTTTCAAAATATTTTTTTGAATTATTCGTTAGAAAAAAAATTCAATTGTAAATGTGTTTTAATAAAAAGGTAAAGAATTTAATTTTTAACATTTCAAACAATTAAAAGTTGATTTTAATAATATTTACAATTTTTTGTTAATTGGAAATGTTGCCAGTTTTAGGTTATTTTACCTAATTCATTGTTTATTCATAAAATTTTTTTAATTTTTAATTAAATGCCACTTTAAATTGTTTGAAGTGTTGAAAATTAAATAATTTATAATTTTACTAAAATACATTTACAATTTCAATTCATTTTTTTAATTCAAAATGTTAAAACATCGATTTGGACTAACTTTTATTCAAATTGTTTGTCAGATTGTTTCTTAAAAACAATTCGAATTTTAAAAAAGTATTTTTTTTTTTATTTTAAATTAATTCAAACAAGTGTTATGAAAAAATCACAAATCAATAATAAATCCCAGAAATTGGGTCCTACTTTAAATTCTGTCCATCTTTCTAAATTTAACATAAGCAATATATTTTAAAATTGAATTGGAATTCAGGAAAATTTTTCTTTTCTTTACGATTAATTCAAAATGATCAATATTCAATCCGAAAAATTAATCCCGGCTCTAAATTCCTTTAATATTTCTAATTTTTACAGAAAATATAACCTAATAATGAGAGGGAAAAATACAAAAAATATTTTTTTTCTAACAAATGAATCAATAACATGTATTATGAATACATAAGAAATCAATATTAGATTTGAGAAATTAATCACGGCTCTAAATTCTGTCAATATTTCTAAATTCTACATAAACAAAACGTAAATTTAAATCAAGTTATAATCTAGAAGAAATATTTTTTTTTCTAAAAAATTATTCAAACAAATATTCTAAAAAGATCAAAGATTATTATTAAATCTGAGAAATTATTTCCAACTTTTAAATCCGATTATCTTTCTATTTTTCCAGAAAATGTTACCTAAAAAAAGGATAGAAATATAAAAAAATAACTATTTTCTAACGAATAATTCAAACAAGTATTATTAAAAAATCAATATTATCACGACTCTAAATTCTGTCAATCTTTCTAAATTGTACAGAAACAAAACAAATTTAAATCAAGTTGGAATCTAGAAGAATCTAGAAGAAATATTTTTTTTCTAACAAATAATTCAAACAAATATTCTGAAAAAAATCAAAGATTATTATTAAATATGAGAAATTATTTCCACCTATAAATTCCGACTATCTTTCTAATTTTCCAGAAAATATAGATTCAATTGCATTTTTTTCTCAGTGTAACATAAAAAGGAATAGAAATATCCAAAAAATATTTATTTCCTAACGAATAATTTAAACAAGTATGATTAAAAAAATAAGAAATCATTATTAGATCTAGAAAATTTATTACGTCTCTAATTTCCGTCAATATTTCTAAATTGTACACAATCAAATTGATACCAAAATTATCAATTTGATTAAAAAATTTGTATTCAATTTAATACTTTTGGTATCAATTTGATACTTTTAAGTTAACTGTGAAAATGTATAATGAATAATCACAAATTTATATTAAATCCAAGAAATTACTGTTTACTAAAAATTCCATCAATTTTTCTAAATTTTACATAATCGAAACATAAATTTAAATCGATTTGGAATATAGATAAAATATTTTTTTCCTAACGAATAATTATTACAATTATTATGATAAAATTCCAAATCAATATTACATCCGAGTAATTAATATTGACTCTAAATTCCGTCAATATTTCTAATTTTTACAGAAAATATAACCTAAAAACGAATTGGAATATACAAAAAATATTTTTTCGCCAACGAATAATTTCAACAAATATTCTGAAGACATAGCAGATCAATATTAAATCCAAGAAAATAATTCTGCTTCTAAATTATGTGTATATTTTTAAAGTTTATAGAAAATGTAAATTTCAAACGAATTTAAATTTACAAAAACTATTCTTTTCCCTACGATTAATTCAAACAAATATTATGAAAAAATCACAGAACAATATTAATCTTGACAATCTATTCTGGTAGAAAATTAAATAATTTAATTTTCAACATTTCAAACAATTGAAAGTTGCTTTTAAAAAAAATAAAATTTTTTGTTAATTGGACATGTGCCAGTTTTAGGTTATGTTACCTAATTCGTTGTTTATTGATAAAAATTTGTAATTTTTATTTAAATACAACTTTAAATTGTTTAAAGTGTTGAAAATTATTTTCTTTATATTTATAATAAAATACATTTACAATTTTTAATTTTTTTTAATTTAAAATGTGAAAATATTGAGTTGGACTAACTATTGTTACAATTTTTTGTCGGATTCGTCCTGAAATTTATATTTTATATATAAATTAGAAATAAAGACAAAATTTAGAGTCAGAATTAATTTCTCGGATCTAATATTGATTTGTGATTTTTTTTATAAAACTAGTGTGAATTAATGGTGAGGAAAAAAAATTAATTTCTGCTCTAAACTCCATCTATATTGCTAACTGTTACATCAAATAGTTTTAAAACAAATTGGAATTGTATTTAGTTTTGATCTGTGATTTTATCGTAAGATTTGTTGAAATTAATCTTGAGAAAAATTTTTTTCTTGTGATTTTACTTCGTTCTAAAACTATTTGATTTAAAAGTAAGCAAGATATACAGAATTTAGAGTCTGAATTAATTTCTTGGATCTAATATTGATCTTTGATTTTCTCATAATACTTGTTTGAATTAATCCTAAGAAAAAGAAATTTTTTTTGTAGATTACCATTCGTGAGATTTGTTTGAATTAATCGTCAAACCAAAAAAATTTGATGAGAGTCAAATTTGTTTTAAAACTATTACATGTAAAAATTAAATAAATTAATAATTTGAGCTTCTACAATAGGTGTCAATCTTGTACGAATGCAAGTGTCAGTGCTATTGCCAATGTCATTGAGTGGCGCTTTGATGCGTTCGCCATATGTTGCCAACTTATAAGGCAGCAAATAAAGTAAATAACAAAAAGTTAACTTCTCATTTGCTGCCTGATAAGTTGGCAAGACATTGCACGAGATTGGCACCTATTGTAGAAGCTCCTAAAAATTTTTCAGAATATGACTAGGCCAACAAGAAGAAGCCTGCCGGCTACACAGCACCAACAACCGCCACAGCCAGTGCAACAACCGCAACAGCTTGTGCCACAACCGCCACAGCCGGTGCAACAACCGCAACAGCTTGTGCCACAACCGCCACAGCCGGTGCAACAACCGCAACAGCTTGTGCCACAACCGCCACAGCCGGTGCAACAACAACCACCACAGCAGGTGCAGCAACAACTGCAACAGCAGGTGCAGCAACTAGTACCACAGCAGGTACGGCAACAACCGCAACAGCATGTGCAGCAGCAGCAACTGCCACACCAGATGCAGCAACAGCAACTATTGCCACAGCAGGTGCAGCAACAACCACATCAGCAACAACTGCAACAGCAGATGCAGCATTTGTTGCAGCAACAACCTCAAATTCAGGTACTGCAACAACCACAATTTCAGGTACAACAACAGCCACAATTTCAGGTGCAACCACAACAGGTGCAGCAACAACTACCACAAATCCATGTTGAACACTACTTTCATGAACAGCACATGAAAAAACAACTGCAGGCCCATCAACCTCATCTATATAATCACAGTCACAATGTGGAATATGATCAGCGACCTAATTTGGTTTTGCCATCTGCAGCACTACCTGAATTTGAGGAGCACCATCAACAAACAAATAAAAAAAAATTTGTTCCTCATAAGGAGGATTTAATAATGGTGAGTTTTTTTTAAGACTTTTTGATTATTTTTTGAATTTATATTTTAAATAGAGTAACAAAAATTCTTTTCAGTAAATTATCTAATAAGGGTCAAAATTTCTCAAACGGATCACCTATACATTTTTTAAAAAAGTGATTAATTTTCAAGGTTTAATCATTTATTTACTCCTGGTATGATCAAAATAACTTTCTGAAATTTTTAGAAAAAAAATTTTTTTTGTTTAACTTATTCACAATTAAAATTTTTAGCAGTCTTAAATAAAAAATAAAAATTTTCGGTATCCAGTTGACCAATTTAAAAAAATAAGAAAAGGATTTTTTTAAATGTATGAAAAAATAATTAAAAATAAAATTTTTTTCATTATCAATAGTTTTTTAAAAAATTGTGTTCTTCATATTCCATCAAAAATAAAAAAATTGTTTTATATTCTAAAATCACTTCTTATTAAAAATTTGTTAAGAAAATATATTTACCACAATTTTTTAATAATAATTTTATAATAATAATAATTTTTGAATAATAACAATTTTAATTATTGATTATTAATAATTAATAATAATTACGTGCAAGGAGTGTATTAAGTTGAACGCTATCGTTTTCAATAAATAATATTAATTATTAAAAATTTAACTCATTTCTTATTGAAACACATTTATTTTTCTTATTAGTATTATATTTAGAAATTTAGAATATAAAACTATTTTTTATTTCTTGATAGAAAATAAACATCACAATTTTTTATTAATATTTTATAAATAAACAATTAAAAAAAGTATTAAAAACATAATATTTGTTGTTTATCCCGTTTTTAGCGACTTGAGAAACTAGAACAACGGGTGAATCAATTGGAGTGGTCGGTGAAAAGGACTCAGCTAAGGAATAGAGATTTAGAGAGGACATACACAGCGGAAAGAGAGAAAAGAAGGGAAAGGGAAATGGAAAAAGAACGAGAGGAAGAGCGAGAATGGGAAAAAGAGAGAGAACGGGAAGAAAGAAGGGCTAATAGATTTAGAACTTATTAAAAATATTAAAACATATCAGCCTGGGGTCTTTTCTGCGAGCGCACGAATCATTATCCGCTATTAATAAAAATGTGCTCAATTACAGATAGATTGACTTTTTCTTCCTAATGAAAAGTCAACCTACCTGCAACTGAGCATATATTATTGATCCGGATCATGATCCGTGTGCTCCTCAAAAACCACCAGATGACTTATACTCTTGCGTTAACTGGCCACCACCGCGGCGCTAGCTATTCAGTGGACCGATATTATAAAAAATGCATTAAAAAATTTAATTTTTACATATGTGTCATGATCTGAAGAAAGGGACCTTAGAAGCAAACAAATTATAGGTTATGTTTGTGATAGATTAATCTTGATTAAAAGTTCCTTTTTAATTACGTAAAAGCAAAATCAGTTTTCATTGCATATTTCGGATATAATAAAGACTTAATCATCAGTGTTTTGTATAAATAGTTGATCCTCTTTCTGTATTTTTACTTCAAAAATTACAAACTTAACCTAAAAAATTTTGCTTCTAAGGTCCCTTTCTTCAGATCGCGTCACATATTAATATTAATATTTATTAATAATTATATATATATATATATATATATATAATTATTCCACTATTAATGAGTGAAAATAAAATTTTTTTAAGATAGGCATTTTAATTAATATCGGTACACTATATAACCAGTGCCATCGGTGGCGACGGTCAAAAATTGAAATGAAGGCTGTTTTTTATAATATTTTATTTTATATTATATATATTTTTTTATTTTATAAAAACGTTTATAACGCGAGTCCCTTTGCGGTTACCAAGACAGCGTTTTCAAAGGTTCAAAGGCATTGTCGTTTCTATCCATGACTGCCTGCCAAAGATAAGTTAATTTCTAACTTTAATCCAAGATTTACGATTTATTACTTTTTTTACAATTTTATTATCAAGACTGCGAAACGTTTGTCTAAACACAAG
This sequence comes from Leptopilina clavipes, assembly GCA_001855655.1. Classification (NCBI taxonomy): domain Eukaryota; kingdom Metazoa; phylum Arthropoda; class Insecta; order Hymenoptera; family Figitidae; genus Leptopilina; species Leptopilina clavipes. Next base: position 3,147 of record JUFY01025937.1, on the reverse strand, counting down.
TTTATTTGGATAGTGGAGAGGATATTTCAATCAAAAAATGTAAAAGAAAATTTGTTTAATTTTATATTTTTTTTTTTTTTTAATTTTATTAAATTATTATTTTTCTTTTTTCTCATCCGCTATTCCATGTTAAAAAAATATATACAAAATCAAAATTTAAAATATCTTGACAATTGAGGAGTAAGCGGCCAAAAGTTGATGAGTCCATTTTTGAAAAAAAATATCACTTTGCACTTCAGTTGAGATTTGGAGAACATGCAAATTCAGAAGTGACGTTCATTTTTTTTAAATTTTAGGTTAGCAGTTCCAAAAAAATTTGAAAAAAGTTATAAACTTTTACAAAAATGATTTTTTAATTATTATTAAATAATAATAAAAAAATAATTTCCACTTCCTTAAATTATTACAATTTAAATTCATTATTTAATAATAGTAATAATAAATCATTTTTGTAAAAGTTTATAACACTTTTTGAATTTTTTTTGTACCGACAACCTAAAATAAAAAAAATAAACGTCAGTTCTAAATTGGCATGATTTCCAAATCTTAACTAAAATGGTAGGTTTTTCAAATTTTTTTTTAAACGGCACATTTCTGCACCTAACCTAGGAAATATGGACTTGTCCACTTTTGGTCGCTTACTCCTCAATTAATCTAAGTCGATGCTTCAGAATGTATTGTTAATTTGAGTTTTTTCATGTGACATAGAAACAATTATGTAGTTGTATATCGATGGCTCCTAAATAAAAAAACATTATTCGCAGGAGCAATTATAAAACACGTAACTCAGCAAAATAAATAAAAAACACGTTATTAAACTGAAAATTATTCAGTCTAATTTCTTAAAGTTTTGTCATTAATTGCAAATATCATTTGTCAAAATAAAGAACTTTAATAATATGAAGTATCTTTAGCGATAATTAAGCAATTAAATCACTCTAAAGTGTTATAATTTCTTTACAATTTAAAAGAATAATTAATTAAAGTTGCAACATAACTTTAAAAAAATGTCATTCTAAATCGACGCGTTTTCTATTTGTTTTGCTGAGTTACGTATTTTATATTTGCTTTTGGTAAGAATGTCTTCTCATTTAGGAGCCATCGATATATACACACGAAAACAAAAAATATTTTGGACATCCGCGCCATGTTTCACAAAGAAAAAATAAATTATACCAATGTAGTTAAAAATGTTTGTACACACGTAAAAATCTTAAACTTTACAAGTACACATGTGAATGTGATTTTTGACTTCGTATATTTCAATGTCAATGTAAAGAAAAAAGCCTCTTTTTAGTAAATTTAGAGCATTTGTTTCTGAAAAAAAAAAATTTTGTAACTTAAATTTTAAATTCATTACAATCATGAAGTTTACTTGTCTCTTCTTAAAACATTGACGTAATTCAATGTTAAAAAAACAAATAGGATTTTTATTTTGTATGTGCTTGATGCAGTGTGTGTGTTTCAAACATCGTTGTAAGCTTATGTCCAGAAGTTCATTCTACATGTCAAAAAAACTCGAAAAGTATTGTATTTGTTTTATTTTATTTTGTACTGACTGTGTTAATTGAACGTGTATATTCGAAATAATATTATATATTCGAAAATAAATATAATATGGTTAATAAAAAATAGTAGTAATTTATTTCTTTAAATAATAAATGAAACATTTAAAATAAATTTATTTCCATATATTTCCATAAGTAATAAAATTATACTTGAAATTGAAAATTTTTTATAGAAAATTGCATTTTTCTCCGTGTATTTTAAATAAAATCAATAATTAGCAACATGATTCAATTTTAAAATAATCAAAACTTAATTTTAATATTTATCTTCTATTTAAAAATATAAAAAATAATAAAAATTTTTCCTTGTGAACACGATACCCACTAAATATATTGAATACGTTTTGATGAGTTTTAATACAAATTTGTATAAATATATATCATATCTGAAAAGAAACATAAGGTTTTTTGGGAATACATAAAATTTAGCTATTATTATTAATAAAAATTATTAAAACTTTGAAAATTTCAGTTTATTTCAGTTTATTTCAATTTATCTCTTTATATTCATTTGTCCTACATTATCGACCTTTTGTACATTTTTATAGTGTATAGAGACGCCACTAGAGGCGCTGTTATTATTTTCTAATAATTACTTTCGTAATAAAAAATAATTTTTTTCATCTAAATAAGGTAAAATAATCTTGAATCTTTATATAAAGTTGCCCTTTTTAATTGCTGAAAATATCTTTCCAAAATATTGTACCGTTTAGGAGATATCTTACACCAACCAAAAATACTTATATAATGATATGTTACCATCAGATTTCCCACACCACGTGCTCAATAAATAAAATTAATGAAATTTTTTTAAACAAAATATTAATTAAACACCAGAAAACATCATAAAAACATGCCTTCTTTCATCTCCTAAAATATTTTTAAAAAATTTAATTCCAGTTAGGAGATATCTTACACCAACGAAACCAAGCAATTTTTTGTTAACAAAAAATTTTTTTAAACAAAATATTAAATTAATATCAGTAATCCCCATAAAAATATGTTCTCTTTCATCTCCAAAAAAAATTTTTTCAAAATTCCTTTCCACTTAGAAGATATCTTACACGATAAGAATATCGATTTTTTTTTCAACTCTTAATAACATGCCCTTAAGTTCCAAAACAATAGGTTGTAAAATGTTTTTCATTATGGGTTCTTCATTTGCTATCCAAATGCCCGCCAGTAATAGATTATTCTTTCGTGCATGTGGTGACAGTTCATTTATTTGAAAAACAATAGGGTACGTTGTAGCACGTGAAGATTTTGCCAATTTCATGCTGTCAGTCCACATTGTTAAGCTCAAGTTTAAATTGTTGTGCAAAAATTCACCAAAGTTTTCTAAATGTACGTATTTAGTACCATCAAAAACATCTTCTATGGCATTTATATCTCTCTTGATTCTGTTTCTTTTATATTGTAATAATTCTACTATGTTTGGTAACCTCAGTAAATGAAGACCTCCACGGAATAACGATCTATGGCACAATTAAAAATGCTTACAATTTTCAACTTTGATTTGCCATAGATAGTTATTCCAGCAAAGTATATAATAAAAAATCAATAAATTGTATACTCTATA
>JUFY01025936.1:4914-17136 GCA_001855655.1 Leptopilina clavipes | reverse complement strand
TTGTTTATAAATTTAAATTTATAACCAAAAAAAAAAAAAGGAAAATTCGAAAAAAGAGAAACTGGAAAGATTTTGTGGTGAGAAAACAATTTTCACAAACAGGTCAAAAGTCCGTGTAATTTCCTATTAAGGAATAAAGCCAACAATAGGAATATCCGGTGTTAAAAAGTAAATCCAAAGGCCATGGAGAGCAATAGATTCGTGCATAGTGAAAGAAAATGCGTCTATAAACCAACCCTCATTTTTGACAATAGACATTTGAAGAAATATGTTTGCGTACATAATAGTGAACAAAAAAAAAGTACGATCCAAAATGTTCACATGTAACACAGTTTATTGAAAGTTGAAATCTCAAATACCCGGATGCGAATATAATAGCTTCGATCAGAACGTCCTCTTAACTTCAAAAAAAGAAAAAAATTCTTTATATCCTTTCCGAACTCTTGAAAATTTTGATTCTCCGTGTGTATCAATAATATACTATTAGTTTCTTTATCGAATAGGACAACATAACACTATACAAATAAAGTGGTGATGGAATAAGCTGACTTTCAATACCCAATGTATCTTAAAATGTGTGTCATATGAATTTAAAAATTTTTTAATTTCCAATTTTTCTTTTGAAAAGCGTGTCTTTTGATTTTAATTATTATTTGAGTCAATTAAATAGTTGTTGGTTCGAATATTCTTTCTTTATATGACAAATTTTGCTTTGCCAATAGTGGGCCAATTTTTAGCCAAGTTTGGAAGTTGGTGCTGCAGTTAGTTGGAATTGCCTTGATAATAATGGACCATTTTTCAGCCAAGTTTGACAATCGGTACTGCAGTTGATTAGTAGGAATTTTCCTGCCAAGATTGGCCCAATATTCACCCAAGTTTGTCAATCAGCGCTACAATTGTTTAATTGAATCAGACAATTAATATTGTAGTATTAACTACAAAACTGGGGCGAACATTGGCTGCATATTTTAATGGAAAAATTGCAAATTGACCAAACTAGGGCGAATATTGGCTGCATATTTTAAGAGACAAATTGCAGCATTGACTAGCAAACTTGGACGAATATTGGCTGCATACTTTAATGGATCAATTGCAGTATTAACTACAAAACTGGGGCGAACATTGGCTGCATATCTTAATGGAAAAATTGCAAATTTACCAAACTAGGGCGAATATTGGCTGCATATTTTAAGAGACAAATTGTAGCATTGACTAGCAAACTTGGACGAATACTGGCTGCATATTTTAATTGACAAATTGCAACTTTGCCAAACTAGGGCGAACATTGGCTGCATATTTTAGTAGACAAATTGCAGAATTGGCTACCAAACTAGGTCGAATATTGGCTGCTAACTTTAACAGACAATTAAAATTCTCCCAATATAGTGAAACTTTGAAAAAAAAAGATTAAAATCTCTCTACATAAAAGTCATGTCACAGTAAATGATTATGCAAACGTTAAAACCACAAAGACTTTTATAGTTCATAGAAAATCGACCTCTAAAGACACAAGTGTCAATAAATCGATGGCACTAACCGAAAGCACACACGCACACATATATAAAAGTGATACTTTCTGAATAGCCTCAGTTGGCTTCAATTGTTCCAACAACAATAGTGAAAATGACTTGGGCGTGTTTTTTCAATGCCCTCGGAAGTGCCTAATGGGTTTTGTATCTCGTCGATTAACGCATTCATAACCGAGAGAGAATATTCATACCCTTTCTCATTTAATAAACCTCAACTTTTACCTTTGCTTTTCCATAAGGGTTATACAGAACATTTCTAAAACGTTGAGGAATACCAATATAGCAAAAAAAAAATACCCTCAACAAAACTGGTTTAATTTTTTACATTTAGTTATTTCTCTCTCTCTCTCTCTCTCTCCTAAAACTAGATCTGCTTCACATGATAATATCACCGGCATATACGTACACACGTGAACTAAATTTGATTACATGTGTACGTAAATCTACCATAATGGGTCTAGAGATGCGACTCACAATGAGAATGAAGTTTCATAACCGAGTCTTCAGGACAATGTGCTGAAATTGCGTTACAACGAGGGTCTGAATTTATACTCTTTATGTTGTGGATGGTGCATTGGGACATGTGTTTTCTACTTGTTGCTATATAAGGGAATAAGAATAATTACCCCTTGTGGGGGCAAAAAAAAAAAAAAGAAAAGAAAAAAAAATTGACAATAATGGCCCATAATTTCTCGCAAAAAGGTCCAGGACTCGTCTTTTGCGGATCTTTTGGAATGATTTCGTCATGGACACCGCATGAATTCCATAGGGGTGAAAAGAATATACGGAAACGCTAATTCTCAGGTCTTCAAGGGATATAAAAGCCAGTTTTCTCGCGCCAATAACCGACCAGACCATATATTTATTGTTTTATTCCATTCAAAAGTGCAATTTTACACGGATAAGAAATGAATTATAACCTTATTGAATTTATGGGATTTTTATTTTATTATTTTTTTACAGGGTGTATAACTGGAAATATTTGCTCGAAAAGAGCGCATTTAAGGGCATATATGTCAAAGGCGAGAGCAGCGCCACGAGCAAATGGCGAGAATTTTCCCAAATAAAGAATAATATCTACTTTACCGACCTTCGGGGTTAAGTAAAATTTCCATCTAATTTCTAACTAATTTCAATATTAATCACACCAAGTTCATTTTGATTTGGAAGATTAAAATTAAATTTTTTGAATTCATTTAATTCGCAATCCGCCATTTGTAAAAATGTCTTCTCTCACCTGAGTTGCAACACTTTTCCCACGTGAGCGCTTAAATCGCTAAATAAATGTTTTCTCTCTTGCTTATGTAATTTGTCGGAAAATAAATATAAATACACATATCCTTTCTCGTTAAACATGTTAAAAACCAATAAAGAATTAAATTTCAAAAAAAAAAACCTATAAGCTCTGTTTGTTTAATGATCGATCTACCACATATGAACATTGTTCTCGTCATCTGCATGAGTGACATCGGTGGATTATGTGCAATCAGTTGTAGTAAACAAAAAAGATAAAAGAAAGGAAGGGGTTGCAAATTCAAAATGTCGGGTTTCGTATCTGTAAACGTTCGGATTTTTTTTTCTGCATCGTACCTGCGTGTCAGTCATATCGCTCTCCCTGTGACTATATATATATATTATATAATATAAGAAACAGGGGCGAAATCTCTGCTCCCCTTTTTTTTAATCTAACCATTGTGATGCTAATGCTCAGTGTTAGTTTCTCGGGGACATTATATCGAACAAGGGGTTGGGGTGTGTTTCGCCGAGTCGCAGGACTGCTCTAATTTCAAGGGGTTTGTTTTATGGGTACTTCAATCCCACGAAATGCAACGCGTTCTCTATAGGACCTGACCCGTTATAAATTATTCAATTTTTTAATCCACTGTCTTTATATATATACATATATCTATATACAATCCTACAGTCGCAACACTCGAGTCGAAAAAACAAAACCCCTTCCTCTCGTATTAACAAAAACAAGACACAATTCTGCGAAATTAAAAATCAAGGAGAAAAGAAATGTCAAGTGAATCATTTATATTGTTCTTGATTTTCTTTTGTTTCGTTCGCAGGTGGCACCTTTGGTGCTGATGATGATGATGGGAATTCACATATACAGTGGAACCTCGATTACCCGGACTTTTAACTTTCTATATATAAGAAAAATTAATAAATAATCAAATTTGCTAATTTTCGGGATATAAAAATTTAGTTTTTAGATTTGAGAAAGTGTAAAAAGTTTGGTGTTTCGTGTAATCGAGGTTCTACTGTAAATACCTTTTTATATTAAAGCATTAAAGGAGAATTGCATATTTCGTAATTAAATTTTTCTGCGAGTGGAAATAAATTTTCCTTGTGGTATAAAGATTGAAAAAAATGGATTCCTAATCGGAACAGAATGACGGAATGTGCGCGCAACTATAAGTACATACAGAAGCACCCTTTGAGGCTAACCCTAAAGTGATCTCTATATATAAATGGCCCGAGGATATATTGAAGCGGGCACGAAGGTGAAATTACCCGTGTAATCGGTCAATTAAATCAAAGTCTACCGACGATAAACCCAACTTGAAGTCTTCGAGAGAGAGTCGATGAGAGAGTGAGAGAGAGAGAGAGAGAGAGAGAGAGAGAGAGAGAGAGAGAGAGAGAGAGAGAGAGAGAGAGAGAGAGAGAGAGAGAGAGAGAGAGAGAGAAAGAGAGAGAGAGAGAGACGAGAGAGAGAGAGAGAGAGAGAGAGAGAGAGACAGAGACAGAGATAAATAGAGAGAGAGAGAGACGAGACAGAGAGAAATAGAGAGAGAGAGAGAGAGAGAGAGAGAGAGAGAGAGAGAGAGAGAGAGTAAAGGAGAGAAAAGAAAGGAGTGGAATCTCTCAGGAACCTTTGACATTCTTGAATCCTCCCCTCTTGTTTGTGTCCTCACCTTATATTCTATGATCGGTAAAGCATAGACGAAATTGTCGTCAAAGAGGTTTTACGGAAAGTGAACTCGTGAATTTGAAAAAGGCTTGCCAAAGATTTTCTCTCTGTGTATATACGTATAATGCCAAGGGACACTGATCTCGTGATGACGTTTTGAAAGCGATCAAGGGACACTTGCGATGACGCATCTGCGGATCATCCGGAGAAAAAAAAGGGATCAAAACCCCAGAGAAGCCACGGGAGCAATGAATGATATAATTGAATTTCACGCGGGATTGAATAAGACCTCTTTCAATGAAAAAGAATTCAGTATTCTTTGTTTCTAAATCTACGTTTTTGATTTTACGCTTCTAATGCATTAATATTGGCCCAATATTGTTCCAAGTTCGTCAACCAGGGCTAGAAATTATTTGTAAAAAACAGGCAAATAAGATTGGTTGCATTTTTTTCCAAGTTTGGGAATTAATTAGGCATAATTGATTGATTTAGACAGAGAGCCAAGTTTGGCCCAATATTCGCTCAAGTTTGTCAGTCCGTGCTGCAATTGAATATAGTTAAAATTGCCTGTCGATGATGTCCAAAATTTATTTTCAAATTTGGAAATCAGAACTGCATTCCATTAATCGAAATTGGCACCCAATAATGGCCCAATATTCGCCCAAGTTTGTCAGTCAGGACTACAATGGATTAGCTAAAACAATCAAAATTGGTTCTATATTCGGCCAAGTTTGGTTACCAATAATTGGTAAGAAAATTGTTAGATTTACACAGGCCAAGATTGGCCCAACATTCGCCCAAGTTTGTCAGTCAGAGCTACAATTGATTAATAGATGAAACAGGCAAACAAGATTGGCTCCATTTTTGTCCAAGTCCAATGACAGCCAATGATGAATCTCATCATTGGCTATATTAAATCGCAAGATTGGACCAATATTGGCTCGAAACTGGTTCCAATAACGTTAAATTTTTATAGAGGTAAGGATTAATCTCAACTGCGTGAAAGAATACAAATTTTCTATGACAAAAATTACAATCGGTAAATAAATTAATAAAGTTAATTTTAATAATTGCAGGATTGGCTACCAAACTAGGGCGAATATTGGCTGCTAATATTAATAAATAAGTTGCAGGATTGGCTATCAAACTTGAGCGAATACAGGTTTATAATATTAAGATAAATAAATTGGAGAATTGCGGTTACCAAACTAGGGCGAATACTGGATGATAATATTAATAAATACATTGTAATTTTGGTTACCAAACTGGGGCGAATATTGGGTCAGTATAGGCAGACCGGGTTCGGGTCAGTATTGGAGCAGGATTAATTTAATTATTGTACATATTGATATTAAATATAATATATCCAATGTTAATCAATAAATTGTAGCATTCGCTACTAAACTAGGGCGAATATTGGCTGCATATTTTACAGGACAAATTGCAGCATTGTCTAGAAAACTTGGTCAAATATTGTCTGTATATTTTAAGGGACAAATTGAAACTTTACCAAACTAGGGCGCATATTGGCTGCATATTTTAAAGGACAAATTGCAGCATAGGCTACCAAACTAGGGCGAATATTGGCTGCTACCATTAATAAATAAATATTAGCTACCAAACTTGGGCTGATATTAATATTGCAAGATTACCAAACTAGGGCAAATATTGGCTGCTTATATTAAATATTAAATTGCATAGTATTAATTACCAAACTAGGTGGAATATTGGCTGACAATAATATTATACTGTGTCGTTCAATTTCAATTTGTTTCTTTCGTTTTTTTTTGTTTTTTTTTATTAAAAAATTCTAATTCAAGAATAGAATAAACCTATCAGGAGCTAAGGGATTAAAGTCTGAAATGAAGTTAATAATTGAATTATGGAAGTTACAATTCCACACTTCAGAAATTGGAAACGTGTTGATTAAATTTGCGATATGATTTGCTGAAATTCAAATTACAATTACATCATACTTACGCTAGAGCATGTTATATAGACTGTGCGTATATTGTTGCTTTCTGTGAATCGTAACACTCTGCTGTTACATGTATGGTTCACACTTTGAGTTTGAAAATGGTGCAGTAATGAGATGCATTGAGTGGCAGCATATCAACGTGTTAGTCCATGAAAGGATGTCAAACTTAATAGAAAGTAGTTCTAATCTCTATAAAGTAATTCAGTAGAAATCCGCGCGTATATTACGGATATTTCAATATAATCAGATTTTTCAAATATTTCACCAAAATTTTTCAATTCTACCAAAAACAAAAAACTTTTTTCCCTTTTGTTAAAATTCACAGCCAAATTTTATATTTAAAATTGTTACGTTCTAAAACTTATCCTTCAATTAAAAACAGTTCGCAAATAAAGGAAATTACTTCTTTCTGGTGGAGGGTGGGGGATATTTCTTGGAATGTGAATGAAATATTTCCCGCTGCTATAAAACGGAAAGTTTATTGATCACCAGAAATTCTTTAAATGTAAATTCAAAATTTTCAGAATAACTGAGACTTTCTTCGATATGGAAAAATGGTATTTTTTGGGAGAGATACTTTTCTGAAAATTTTTCTGACGTTTCTAGAAGGCAAACGTCAGATATAGTGAAGATATAAAAGAAAGACAATAATGCCGTGTGACATTTTTTTTTCTTCTTCTTCTTTTTCTCTGGACATCGACGGGACGTCTTTACCCTGTTGCGACAAGGCACAAACGCCACTTTGTCTGCCGACACCTCTCGCGTTGCCCACACGCACAAACACATATATATATGTATATCAGGACTTTTGGTTCATGGTCCATCACACCGGGTGGTTTTGACCCCGGTATCCAGGAGCTGTTTTCAGAGATGTTATCTTTCTCGCAAAGGTGGGCGTAGAAAATAATTCCAAAGAATGAGAAATGAGAGGAGAGGGGGCGAAAAATAAAGAAATCTTCCGCATGGACCACATAACGAAGATATGGAATTTCAAATATGATGAGGTATTGATACTAGCGGATATAATTAATTTATAATTTATAATAATTAATTTATTAAATAAATTAATTTATTCTCATATAAAAATATTGTAATTCTGTTTTCTTTTTCCAAAAATTAATTAAATATTACCAAATATTCTAAATAATATGGATTAAAAAATAAAAATACAGTGATAGATGCTGCAAGATATTTATATTTGAAAATAAGAAATAACATTTTCACCAAATACTGTTATTAGGATATATTTCTCTGTGTTGAAATTTTTTATGACTCGCTATAAAATGCCATTGTCTTGCAAATTCAGTACACACACTGATCGAATTGTTCGCGTGTTTATATTATATGCTATGGGCGCGAGAAGTTGAATGAATTGAGAGAGAGAGAGAGAGAGAGGAGTGAGTTTTTTTGATGAAACCGGTCGTAACTTGTGCAAAATAAAAGAATATTTTGCAAATAATGCTTATTTATCATCTTGCTTTTTGAGTGTCGTAAAGTTGAGCACCGGTTTTCAGCATTAGTAAACAAACAAGAGCATAAAAGACACGAAAGTGCTTCCATCTGATCAAAAAGACGTCCAGCAGAGCGACTTACCGCATAGCAGTTTATTGTCCGCGTGTTACATATATATATGTTTGTATGTATGTGTATATAATATAAAAGTGCGTTTGTTCCGGATAGAGATCTTTGACGAGGTACATGTGATACAGATCCCTAGAGAGACACGTATCGCTTTATATATTATATACTCGTTTCTCATCTCCTTGAATCGGATTAGAAATTCCTTCTCTATATTAAAAATACGTTTAAATCTCGTATATTGAGAGTGCATAACTTCATATTCGAATGATTTATCTCTACAAGTGAGAAAGCTCGCATATTTGATAGTTTTGTACGTTTTTTTTCGATTTCAGTTGCTAATTTTTAGTCCTTGTTATCGAATTTTATTTAAATTTCGATCTTAATTGAACTTAAATCCTAAAATAAGTTTTAATTGAACTTCTTCAATCTTTGTTGTAGTTTTAATCCTAAATGAACTTTTATTGGAATTTACAATTAATTATTTAATTGAACTTTCGATTCTAAAGGAATTTTTAATTGAACTTCAATCTTATTTGAAATCAAATGTATTAATTTTGAAACTTTTAGCCCTGATATATCTTTCAATTCTATTTCTTTTTATTTACAATGAAGTGTAAAGTGAATGAAAAATTACTTTTGGTACTTACCATTACACGCACCATGGCCGGGATTCGAACACCGGACGCTGCACTGAACTGCGTCTTAAGCCCCACAGCCAAACTCTCTCCTGTGAGACAAAAATAATTTTCTCCAATTAGTCCAATTTCTAACAGATTTGAATGCTTTTTTGCAACATAAATTGCAAGAATGCTTTGTCAATTATAAGAAGAAAAAAAACAGACGATACATTTTAAACAGGAGTAATGTATATATTTTTGTAAAAATTTAAAGAAAGGGGAAAAAATGACAGTTATTGGTGAAGTTTTTTTTTTTTGCAATACCCAATATATGTTAAAATGTAGAAAACCACTGCCGGCTGCTGGAATGACATATTTATCGGTTTCTAAATTACGCATAGCAGGGGCTGTAGTTACGTCTTGTTTCGGCGCCTTGGAACATTGTGGTCACGTCGGTAATGGGCTGTTGGACCATAAATAAATGGCGTCTCGCATCTTGTCTTGTCCCATCGTTTTCTGCTTTGGCATCCAACCGTGTTTGGAAGAAAACAAAACGAGAGAGAGAGAGAGAGAGAAAAGAAGAGGAGAATGGCTCGTTTAGCATGCACGCATTCGCCTTACTCGTCGACACGAGTCACCGGATACTTTCGATGATCGCTTTAGCATTTTAAAAGCATTCCTTGAGCCCATATAGATTTTTCGCGCGATTATGCTCCGAGGCAAACGAGATCGCAACCTTTAAGCAGTCAAAGCTCATCGTAAAAGGGTTACACAGCTTCCGATTTCCGATAAGCTGTCATGCTTTTTCTAATCTCGTTTGCTAAATATCCATTCCTTTTCATTCTCTCTTAATACTCTTCGTATCCACATCAATCTGGGTATTACCATTTTTATCAGTTTCTATTTCTTATTTTGCCTCTACAATGTATATATTGTAAATTTAATTCTTTCCCTTTGTTAAAATTCGTCTTCGTAGGTTTCTTTTTTTCCGAATGTAAGTAATGGGTTTTTATTGAGTACATCTATTTTGAGTGTTGCTCATTTCCGAATGTTGTTCAGAGGAGGAAGTAATTTTGTCTAAACAAGACGGGAAATTAAATAATAATAATAAAAACAAAAAAGGCGGATCGTTGTTATTAGCGAGACAAATGACGGCACATTCGACATATAAAGCTTCACCTGTCAAGAGTTTTAATAATGAAACAATTCCGTAGGCGCCGAGGCGCACAATGTCCAATCTTTTCGCAGGTGCCCACCCGTCGAGACACTATCATCGTTTTCGTCTCCCGAGTCGCTTTTTATAAATTATATTTTCATTGCATTCTCTTTTACCTATGAAGAAATCATTATGCAAAATAGAAACGATTGCGAAACTTCTTTTTTGACAATGGGGGAGAAAAATTTGAAAATGAAAAATTAAAATCTCTTCAATGGATTGGTAGGAAGATACTTTTATTAATTTATTTTCTCCAATCTGTTTTTTCCAAAACCATTTTTTTCCATTTTTTAAATATTATATTGACAGAAATGTCATTTGACATAAAATTCATTTGATATATAATTCATTTGACATAAATTTCATTTTTTTTGTATATATTTATTTATTTATTTATTATAAAGCTCTTAGGACTAATCAGGTATTCAAGAAACAATTTTATTTGACCTAAATTTCATTTGAAACAAAAATCATTTGACATAAATTTAATTTGACTTAAAAACATCAGCGCGAATTTTATAATTAACCAATCAAAATTTTCTTGATAATATTTCTATGTCAAGTGAACTTTATGTCAAATGATGTTTATGTCAAATAAATTTTACGTAAAATTAAATTAATGTCAAATGACATTTTTGGCAAAAGAATTTTATGTCAAATGAAAGTATCCAATAAATTTTATGTCAAATTACATTTACGTCAATTGAAATTTATGTCAAATATGAATTATGTCAAGTGATTCTTATGTCAAATGAATTTTATGTCAAATGACATTTATGTCAAATATGAATTTTGTTATACGCGAGTTTTATGTCAAATGAAACTTATGTTAAATGAATTTTATGTCAAATGAATAATTTTATATCCAATGGAATATATATGTCAAAGGAGTTTTATGTCAAATGAAATTTATGTCAAATGAAATTTATGTCAAATGAATTTTATGTAAAATGAAATTTATGTCAAATGAATTTTATGTAAAATGAAATTTATGTCAAATGAATTTTATGTCAAATAAGAATTGTAGAATATTCATGTGAGTAATTTTTGCTATTGGAAACAATTTTTTTTTTGGTAAAAATGTTTTAGATAATGATAATTTTGGTAAATATAAAATGGGAAAAATAAAATTGGAAAAATAAAACATTGCGAATGGTGGATTGGAAAAATAAAATAAAAAAATGTATTCAATTTATAAATTGTATATGAATTAATATTTCCATCAGTTTAGCTTGAGCCGCAAAGGAATGTGATACGCTTCTTGGTAATAATAATTCTGAAAAAGCACTGGCGCACGTGTTTGAGCGAGATTCATCATCATTGTTAATTCAAAAGACTATGTTCTGCTATCAGAACATATTGTAAAAGAATAAGAAAAGAAAGAAAGGCAATATTTTCGTTGTACATGCCAACTCATCGGCTCTTCGTGGGAACGCCTTTGTAGTAGCCAAACGTGACGAACAATATGAAAAATTAAAACGCGCTTGTTTTCTTTAGAAAAGAAGCTTCGCGCGCCCAGGTTCTCAAAAATGATCATGCGTAGTCACTTCCTCTCGGAAAAAATTCCGGAAAAAAATTATTTTTGCATCAAAATTTAATTTATGAAAAAAATTGTTGCAGTAAAGAAATAAATTAGATGAAAACGGGCAAATAATCATAAAATCGATTCAAATTGTTGAACAATGAAAATATATCCGTTTTGACCTACGGATTTTTTTTTATTACCCATATTCCATCGATAGATCATCATCAGATTTCTTTATAGTTCAAGTCATAAAAAAAATCTTATTGCGCTAAAGAATCGCTTTCAAAATGACTATAGTTTTTAACACACATCATAATATGCTTCCTGAATTTCCAGATTTTAATTTTAAGTCAACATTCTTGTGGTCCAACTAGAAATGAGAAATCCCAGAAATACATATAGCAATAAAGCTTCCTTTCTATATCTTCTTCTCAATATTCATCTTTCGTAACCGTAAACGAAAAAACCATTTCATCTCATTTTATTTTGTCTCTTCAAATTTTTAACTTATTAAAATGGAAAATAATTCCAATAAAAATTGTTCTTATTCTAGAAAAAAGTATTATAGATTTCAAAGTATTTGGTAAAAAATTGTTTAAATATGAAACAAACTGATGAGAATGATCTTTTTTTGCAAATGTTAAATACTGGAAAAAAAAGAAGTTTTTTTTTTTGCTTTTGAGTGTGTCAAATTGCTTTTTAGAAAGAAGTATTTTGAGTAAACGTACAAAGGAGGCCTCTCCGGAAGATGCATTGTAGTTGTGAGAATGAAAAGGTTTGCGATTAAACGAGCGACTCGGTGCCACGAGTGAGGTTTTTGCTTTTTTTTTTCTTTTTTTTCTATTTTTTTTTTTTTTTT
>JUFY01025935.1:0-14097 GCA_001855655.1 Leptopilina clavipes | reverse complement strand
TGCCTTATACTACTGATATTCGAACTTTCTGGGATTTTAATCCTCTTTGAGTGACTAAAATATATTTTAACAGTAAGAGGAAGATTATAAGTATTTCAATTATTATGTCTGATTAACGACTTACTTATACTACTGATTTGAAAAAATTTTCCTTCTTCTCTGACATTTATCGGACAATTACTATTGAGACAATGATTCTAATGCCGAAAAAATTGACGAAAATCTTTTTTTTTTTTTGTTGAAATAAATATGGGACGAAAAAAAAGATTTTTATTTTCGATCTTTATGGTATCTTGAATCCGGAAAATGTGAAATATTACGTTTCGATACCGATGGTTTTAACGTTTACTCTTTTCCGGCTATAAAAAATTTTGTGGATGCGACATTATAGTTTTCTCTGTATACGTTGACATAAAAAAGCAATATAATGAAATGTGCACTCGACTTTCAATAATGCATCGTGGTTAAGCTTTTGCAGATGTTAAAATTAATTATTATTTTCCTTTCGTTTATTAATTCATTCTTGAAAAATACGTCTCTCTTTTCTGACGCGTAAAAATTCCGCTTTTGTGGAATCTTTTCGTTTTGAAAACTACCCGCCTCTTATTTATTTATTGGGAAATAATAATTATTACTAATATTGTAATATTTGTAATAATATGGAAATTAGCTAATTTTTTTTATTCGGAAATTGAAAAATCCTATTTTAGTAAAACAGGGACATATTTATATTGTAATTGTTGTTGTTCTTCATTGTATGTTTAATCATCAAGGATCTAATTTTTATATATAAAATGTCATATACTTTACTGTGAAATGATTTATACAGGAAGTAATTAAAAGTTCGTTTAATGTTTATAGTTACTGAGTTTGAATAGCTTGGGGAAAAAACCTTGAAGAAGTTGAAAGGTTATTTTCATAGAAAAATGAATTTCTTACCCGTTTCTGATCTTCTTGATAAAAATAAGTGGCGTTCTCGACTATCCGATTATCCGGATATTCCTCGAACGGTTGCTCCCTCGCAAAAGTAAGTATTTCCCAGAACGTGACAGCAAAGGCCCATACATCGCTTTTACACGTGTATTTTCCCTGAAACAAGTACAAAAAAAAGAAAAAAAATATATATATATTGCACAGATGTTATAGTTGTACATGAAAACTACAGTTCTTCAGTTTGACATTCCTTTTTCCATTTCAAGGGTCTTTTTTCTCTATAAACCGATTCTAAAAAGTTTATATCTCAAATTTCCTATTACATAAAAAGCAAAAAACAAGAGAATTAAAGAGAAAATATATACGTTTTAAAAAAGAAAATAGAAAACAGTTTCTGTTTTTTGAAACAAAAAATTTCGATAAAAATACATAATAAACTTTAGAGGATAAAAAATGTTTACAAAGATAAAATTTGTAAATTAATTCCGAATGTAAAAAAGGAGAATAATTGTCGCGAGACACATATTGACTTCTTTTTTTTTTTAACGACTTTTTGTAACCTTTTGATCTTACTCTGTTATAAAAACCAGATTTGTCCATTTCAGTGACATAAAAAAAATAGAGGTGTATAATAAAAAAGTGCACACCATACTCTTTGTAATTCATGTAGAATAAATTTTTAACATATATTATCAAATCTTTTTTTCTGCTTTCATTGGAATTTTGCAAAAAAGAAAAAAAAGATTTTTTTTTCTCTCTAGGGGGACAAATTGCTAACTAAATAGGGGTTCACTTCCTTTGACGTTTTTACCTGTTTGTTAGCAGATCTGCGCAGAACGATTCGAAAAAAAAAGAACTGAAACGTATTCAACAATCAGTGCAGTTATGTTGAAAAAAGCTCCAAATATGCTTTAATTGTGTCTTGTTGCAGACATTTCGCGTTAATTGGAAACTGTTTTACGATTCGGAAAATACGTTTCATCGTTACTGCGTTAAGAGAGCAAGAGAGAGAGAGAAAAAGAGAGAATTAGCCAATGGGTGCTGGTTTCAATTTTAAAAATCATTTGAAATATGCAGACACAAATTGTTTCATATTACGTAATTGTATTAATCTGTATTTACGTTCGATTGAGATAAGTATATTTCGTATCAAAATGGAAAATTTATGTAATTCTTTTGATTCTTTTGTTGTTATATTCTGTGAAGAAATTGACCCAATTGGACCTTATTGAGCCTATTTCAAATAGGGAAGACTAAGTCAAATAGGAAAGACTAACTAGGCCCTTGGATCCTTATTTCAAATAGGACCAATTAGGGAAAACTAGCCAGGTCCCTGCTAAATCCCTATTTGATTTAAGGCCCAATAGGGAAAACTAGCCAGGTCCCTGCTAAATCCCTATTTGATTTAAGGCCCAATAGGGAAAACTAGCCAGGTCCCTGCTAAATCCCTATTTGATTTAAGGCCCAATAGGGAAAACTAGCCAGGTCCCTGCTAAATCCCTATTTGATTTAAGGCCCAATAGGGAAAACTAGCCAGGTCCCTGCTAAATCCCTATTTGGTTTAAGGCCCAATAGGGAAAACTATCTAGGCCCTTTCTATATCCCCAGTTCAAAAAGGGAAAACTAACTAGAGCATTGCTAAATGCCTATTTCAATTTAAAAAATTTTCTACTTGATAATAAATATAAAAGTTATAATAATAAATTAATTCTATGATGATTTCTCACCATGAGCATAGACTCCCAAGCCATCCATCGAATTGGAAGCGGAGGTCGGCCCTCGACTCTAAAATAATCAGCAAGATAGGTAGTTCTCCCTGTTCCTAGATCAGAGATTTTTATAAAGTATCCTCTATTTACCAGACAATTTCTGCAACATAAATAGAATATTCGTTAATATTTTTGTAAGTTCCATAAAAAAAAACAAAAAAAAAAAACAGAAAAAACAGAAAAATTTAGACTATTTTTGAAAAAAGGAAATATTCTTGAAATGGAGAAAAACTTTGTGAAAATTATTTTGATTTTTTTATTTTCGATTAAAACCATTGTTGTTGAAACGAAAGTTATTTGTGAAACAGAGGCCAACGCACTGACCCCAAATTCGTTTCTATAAATCACGACAATTAATTTTCAGCTTGACATTAATGTAGCAATACACCGGAGGGTATTATAATTAAGCTTTATGATTAGAGTTAATATTTCGAACTCGTGCCCCCATTAAACGGCAAAGCGCAGGGCCCATATTGGCTATATTGGGTTGCGTTAGAGCCAAAAGGGTGAATGGAGATAAAACAATAAACTGTTCTAATGAACCAACCTTTGACTTTAGCCTGCTTTAGCCGCTCTAAATGCACGGATTTCCCTTTATGAATAATTTATTGTATATTTTACAACATTTAAATCGTTACCACCGACATGAACAACATTTTTTCACTTTTTTTTTATTACATATATTCTCAGCTCATTTTGAAAATATTTTTGCAAAAAAAAAAATTATGGAAAACAAAATATTTGAGGAATACACTGGAAAAAAATTTATTTGATTACTTGTTTGACTAAAGACTGACTTATACTACTGATATTCGAACTTTCTGAGATTTTAATCATTTTGAGAGACTTGAAAAATTTTCCAATAGTAAGACAAACGTTACAAGTATTTCAATTATTATGTCTGACTAACGACTGACTTATACTACTGAAATTCGAAAATTACAAGTATTTCAATTATTATGTCTGATGAACGACTGACTTATACTACTAAAATTCAAAATTGCACGAAATTGACTTTTTTCTGTCTTTAATAAACTGCATTTAAATTATTATGTCTGACTGACTTATACTACTGATTTTCGAATTTCGTCGTTTTTGTCTGACTTAATTGAAATGATACCACTGACAAAAAAATAAGTATTTAAAAAACTATTATGACTGACAAAAGACTGATTTGTACTACTGACATTTAAAATTATGTAAAAATTTTTAATTAACCTTTTTGTCTGATTTGAATGTATTTTTACTACTGAACTTATCATTAGAAGTATTTAAATTATTGTCTGACTTGAAACTGAATTATACTACTATTGAAAATGATATTTGAAAATGCCAATTTTGTCTGACTTAATCAAACTATTAATACTGAAACAAAGATAAGTATTTCAATCATTATGTTTGACTAAAGACTGACTTATACTACTGATTTTTGAAATTGGTCGTTTTTGTCTGACTTAATTAAAATAATACTACTGAGACGAAAAGAAGTATTTAAATTTTAAACTATTATGACTGACTAAACACTGACTTGTACCACTGACATTATTATTACTACTGACAAATTATTTAAAAAGTAAAAATGAATTTTTTTTCTAATTTTAACGTATTTTTACTAGAAGTATTTAAATTATTGTCCGACTGGAGACTGACTTATACCACTGATATTAATAAATGATTATTTTGTCCGACCTAAACGGACTGTTACTACTTGGCTACAAATTATGAATATTTAACTTCTTATGTCTGACTTAAAACTGACTTATACTACTTAATATTTAAAATTGAACGTTTTGTCTGACATTACTACTGAGACGAAGATTTAAATAAAATAAATTTTTTTCAGTGATTGCTACTTGGCTACAAATTATGAATATTTAACTTATGTCTGACTTAAAACTGACTTATACTACTCAATATTTAAAATTGAACGTTTTGTCTGACGTTACTACTGAGACAAAGATTTAAATCAAATAAATTTTTTTCAGTGATACAACTCAGGTTCTTTTTGTCTAGAAAATAATAAAAATGAAGAAAGTATATTTTGGAGATCGTTTATAAGAAGAAAAAAAAGGTGCGAGTGGAAAAATATGGTCCACAACCAAAAAAGAAAAAAAATAGAAAAATACCTCGTTGCAAGATCACGATGCACAAAGTCCATTTCTTCTAGATACTTCATACCAGATGCTATTTGCACAGCCATGTACACCAGTGTGCCAAAGCTGAAACAGAAATCAAAAGAGGCGCCGTTAGTTGCTTGCCACTGCTGTTGAATATATATATATGCAACAGAAAGACAACATTCAGCAAGCGGAAGTCGTTCGCGTTTGTGACTCTGTAAAATCACAGCATCGAACACTACCAGCAGTCTCTGGAATCGTCAAAGTAACCGTAAAATGAGCTTCCATGGGGTAATATTTGCGCTTGCAATGACAGAGACACACAGGACACAGTGTACGACACGAGCGGCAAAAGGTTTTTGCACCTCACAACGTCTCCGGCTAGAAAAATTTTATGCCCAAGCTACTACACTACTGTACACCCCCTGCCTCGTTACAGCCTGATGGATCGCGAATTACACTTCATTTACGCGCGCGGTCGTTCGCTCACTCGCTCTCGCATGCTCCAATGGCAAAAATGGTCGCTTGATTGAAAACTCGTCGCAAAAATTTCAATATTCTCTAATCTTCTTTTACTCCTTTCCTTTCATATTCGACTTGGACTTTTTTCGTGTTTTTTTTTCTTTTTTTTTTTCTTTCGCCAATGTCGACGCATTCGAAGCGGAAGAAAATAAAATAATTTTTTTACTGTTTTGTTGCTATATATTTCCCTTTGGCAAAAGTTCTCTAGAATATATAATTTACTTTTCATCAAAGTCCTTTAGCCTTGTATTTCAATGTTTAAAAAAAACCTTAACTCTGTGGATACATTTAAAAATATTTTTACCCCGCCCCACGAAAAAAAAATAACCCTCTACAGTTTTTAATGAAAACGGAAAAAAATGCCATTGGCTTTTGGTAAAAATAGAGGGTAAAAATAAAAATTGTGGTAAAATATTACAAAATGTGAGATATACTTTTATTTGATTGAAAAATATTGAAAATTGCGAAATAATGAATGTGCGAGGAATTATTTTAAATTTGTATTTTATCTGCGATTTAATTTAAAGAAACATTTTTTGTTCCTCACAGTTTGTATTATAGTAAATTGTTTAAAGTGGAAAAATTAAAAAAAAAAACGGGAAATAAAATAACCAGTAGGAAGAAGGAGGAGATTGTTTTCTATTCAGCAACTCGATTAAATAAGGGGAAAAAATTATTATTTTCACAATTAGAATTAACAGAATGTCAATTTAAATTTATTGCCGGGAATTTGAACATTTGATATGGCTTCGGTGAGTGACGTGCCTTAATGCGTTGCGTCACGCTTGGCCAAATTGTTGTTGTGTGACGTGACCACATGTGCGATTCATGCAAACATCGATTATTACATCTGATCGACTCGTTAGACGATTTTTTGTCTTTGCGGAAAATAATAAAATAGAGAAAATATTTTATTATGGTTTAAAGCAAAGAATTGTCGGTAAAAAACGTCTTTTTTTTAAAACATTCTGAAAATAGGAAATAATTCCATCAAGATCCATCCAGACATAAGATTTATTTGTCTCAGAATTAAATAAATATTTGTTTTAAATTATATTTGTTTTAAATTATATTTGTTTTAAATTATATTTGTTTTAAATTATATTTGTTTTAAATTATATTTGTATTAAATTATATTTGTTCCAAATTTTGTTTGACCCAAAGTTTATTTGATCCAAATTTTGTTTGATCCAAATTTTATTTGGTCCAAATTATTATTTTTTTTTTGGGCGAAACAAACTTTTTACTTGAAGCAAATAAATTTAAAAATAGGCTCTATGAAAAATATTTTTTTTTTTAAACTCCAATTATATTTGATTAAAAAAATATATTTCTGGGGGGTGGAACTTGTAGTTGAAAAAATTCATGATTTTTGGAAAATAGAAAACTACTTGTAAAGATTTCCTGGAAAGTGACCCTTGGAGATTCCATCAGAATTCTTTGATATGTAAAGAAGTTTCTGAAGTATTTCGTAAGAATATTTTGTTTTAAGTCAAGAAACAAGTCTTATTTTCGAATAAATCAGTCTAAAATGGCGTTAAAAATTCTTTATATTTTTGTGTTAGTAGTAACAGTCTGTTTCAGTAAGAAATAACGTTAAATTTTTAATATTAGTAGCATAAGTCAATCTTGAGTCAGACATAATAATTTAAATACTTTAAATCTTTGTTCCAGTAGCAACAGTCCGTTTAAGTCAAACAAAATGATAAATTTTTTAATATCAGTAGTATAAATCAGTCTTTAGTCAGACATATAATAACTCGTAAACATCCTCTCAGTAGTAAAAGTCGATTTTAGTCAGCCAAACAGTCAATTTTAGACAATTTTAATTATCAGTAGTATAAGTCAGTCTCCAGTCAGACGTATCTTTATAATTTCCACTAACTTAGAATATTAGTAGTGTAAGTCTCAGTAGTAATTGTTTAATTTTCGATTTTAGTAGTATAAGTCAGTAATTAGTCAGATATAATAGTTTAAATATTTATCTTTGTCTCAGTAGTAAGAAGTTAATTAAGTCCTTTAAAAAGGGTTAAATTTGAGAAATTTTGAAATTTAGTAGTATGAGTCAGTCTTGAGTCAGACATAAAATTTTAAAACCCTTTGCTAAGTAGTGAGAGATCGTTTCAAGTCAGACAAGGTACTTTCTTATAGATAAGTAGTATAGGTCAGTTTTTAGTCAGACATTATTACGCGTAAACTTCGTCTAAGTAGTAAAAGTTCATTTAAGTCAGCCAAACAGTCAATTTTATCAATTTTTGGATTTCAGTAGTATAAGTCAGTGATTAATCAAACAAGGATTTCTTATTTATGGATCTTTCATCTTCCAATGAAAATCCATCGGAATTTTGACGGAATCTAAGCAGAAACGTATCTGAAGTTCAGATGGAATTATGATTAAATTGCAAATAATTCCAATTCATTCAAATTAATTCAAATTAATTCAGATTAATTCGGATAATAATCGTTGGAATTTCGATGTAATTTCCAAAGGGTCACTTTCTAGGGAATATCGTTCAAAGTAGAGGAAATAAATGATATATTGACATGTAACCTTAAAGTCTTAGCTGTGTGCATTGTTGACGTTTCGGCGATGTGATTTTGCAGGTACTGATTCAAATCCCCGTATTCTCCGTTTTCCAATACGATACACATTGGATCGTTTTCCAGACTGGCACCGAGTAGTCGTGCGACATTCCGATCGATGAGTCGTGCCAGTCTTTTTGCCTCCTGCTGAAATTCCAACCTGAAATTCATATAAAAAAAAAATTTGTCTTGAAAAATATTAGATTTTTATAAGCATATCTGCTTTTTGCAAATTGAGTATTTCTCTCTCCCTCATCCATTTTTTTTTTGACATACGAGAAAAGTATATAGTTTAAAAATCACAAGATATACCATTTTTGCATATATATTTCTATTCATGGCTAAATTGAAAAGTTAATAATAAATAGAAAAAAGCTCTGTTTTTTTTTAATAAAAATTGCTTTCGAACGAATTTATCCTGGCATCAAACACAAACATGATTCAATATTAAATATTTTCCTTTCCTTTGAAAATTTTTTCGATTTTTTCTTTTTTGTTCTCTGAAAAATTATATATATATTATTAATGAAATGAATTCGTTGTTTTTAAAACAGGAGCATTTCTTTTTAAACTTAGAGGCTTGGGGAGGAAAACAAAAGTCTGTAAACAGCAATCTTTTTGTGAATCAAAGCTTTCTATCAAATAAACAATGTTTGAATCGAAAGAGGCTCGGCGAAAGGAGTTTAGTTCTGGTAACTATAGTTTCCAGCGTTGTAAAAGTTTGCCCTAGAGGCGAGTAAAGTTGCATTGTTGAGGAAATAGTCGGCAGTCAGTTGAAAGTACATTGTGCATCATGTACGATAAAATCGATGGAATAAAAAAAAAAAAAAACATCAAAAAAGAAAAAAGAAACGAGAATACTATCAATGACATGTCACATTTATCTAGTCATACTTGTACCTTCTTTCATATTTCTCTTTGAAGTATCGTTTACTCATTTTACACATAAGAAAACTGTCTTCTAAAAATTCCAAATACTATGTTGAATATATTTTTTGAATCGTTTTTCAATTCCGACCACAAAACATCAATTCTTTTCCAATTTTCTTTTTGTTTATTAAAATTAAATATAAAGTTTTTACTAAATCGGAAATTATTTTAAAAATCCAAACCTCAAAGGTTCCGACGAACCAGGTCGTAGTGATTTGACAATCACGAGGTCACTGTTCGTGGGTCGGAAAATCTTCTCCGATCCGGGAAATCTGTCAACCTCGCAAATATGAATATCCCCAAAGGCACCGGACCCGACATTCTCAACAATATTGAGCTTTTCTCTCGGAAAATCGAAAATTGGATCCTCGTCTTCCTCATCAGTTAGCATGTCCTCAGGACTGTAACTATTTAAACTACTGGAAGCCTTGACACTCATCGCGACTGGTGTACTCGGATTTGGTGACGGTGGCAAAGGTGGTAACGGACTCTGAAACATTTTTCAAAAACAAAAAAATAAATCTTTTCCCCTTTTGATTCACTGTAAACTTAAAAGTAACAAATTGATCCAAAAATTTGGAATCAATTTGATACTTTTGGAATCAATTTGAGACTTTTGGAATCAATTTGATACTTTTGGAATCAATTTGAGAATTTTTGTATCAAATTGATACTTTTGGAATCAATTTGAGACTTTTGGAATCAATTTGATACTTTTGGAATCAATTTGAGAATTTTTGTATCAATTTGATACTTTTGGAATCAATTTGATACTTTTGGAATCAATTTGATAATTTTGGTATCAATTTGATACTTTTAAGTTTACAGTGTTAAGAAAGAAAAACCAAATTCTTTGTTCAACAACTCACCTTGCATATTTCCGTGCTGGCATAGTACTTCTCAGGCGGTGGTGGAATGGGTGGAGGATTAGATGGATATTCCTCAACTGGCGGAATTGGTCTGCTAAGATTGATACCCGCGTTCAGTAGAAATGGAATATTTTGCACCTCTGTAACCCCTATCAAACAAAGGCGTTAAATTTCTTTTTTTTACCAGTAAAAAATAATTTAAAAAAAACGTTTTTTAAAAAACATTGAAACAAAATATTCTTGTCCCACGATTATTTCGAAACGTCTGAAACAATTGTTTCCATTTTCCAAAACAATAAGATTAAAATAACGATCCTCATGTGTAATATAAATCTGCTGCAGATCTAAATGTTCCCATGTTTTTAGTATGTACACACGGAATTTTGCCATCAGAGATCAGGAATTATCAGTTTAATGGATTTTCGTTGTTCCATTCGAGTTCGCGGAAAGGGAATATAATTTATTCATGAACAAATATCAAGCTAAAAAGTTTTAAATCCTTCGACGCATTAATGTATATTGAGTATAACTTCGTAGATATGTAATAAATGGAAATTTTCCTCTCAAGTGAATAATTGACACAAAGAGAGAGACAAATTTACAGTAAATGTAATTCAATCAACGTGAAATTGATTTTATCGGAAGAATTTTTATATAAGTGAGTAGCTAATTTTAAGAACACTGTAAACTTAAAAGTATCAAATTGATAGCAAAAGTATCAAATTAATCCAAAAATTTGGAATCAATTTGATACTTTTGGTATCAAGTTGATACTACTTAATGTTGCGGAAAAATTAATTTTTTGGATATTGTTTTTATTTTGCTTTTTGGTTCTATTTTTCGAAAATTAGTAAATTTACAATGGAAACCGACCTTGATTAAATAATTTAATGACTGATGAAAATTAATAGTCGGATTTCCTGAGAGGACTTACAGTTTGGTATTACAATTTCAACCCCGGCTATCCAAAGGTAAACTTAGTCCTTAAAGTTTCTCGAGTACAAAACCATCCATGATGATACCGCATCACGAGAGAAGAGCCAAGAAGGATGAAGCTTCTAACAAGTTTTGATGTTATACTAGGACACGTAAGATCGCTAATAATAAAAGGATATCATCTAAAAGCTTTCAAAATATTAAAATGAATGAATTTTCAAAATTTAGGTTCAATTTAGTTATTAGTCATTCATTTACAAACTGTATACTAATGGCCAGAAAGTTCGAAAGGTATTTAAAAACTTATAAAATAGGGGAATGAGAAGAAAACAGATTTCAAAATTTACAAAATGATTTAATTTGAGAATATTTTAGTGTTCCATAAATAAAAAAATAGGAAAAGTTTTTGGAGAATGTTTTAAAATATGTTCATTATTTTTCTTTTTTTTACACAGTGAAAAAAATACGATCAATTTTGGAAACAATTGGACAATCTAGGTAACTAGATTGAGCCAATATTGTCCCAAGTTTGCTAAAAAAAAAAACTGATGCCAAAACTCGAATCTAAATATTGAATAGCCCAAGAATTATTTTTTATTACTCAGTTCGCTTTATTTTTAATTCTGTTTGAATTTCGCGCCAGAATAATTCTTAAAATTTCCGCCTAGATGGCATGGAAATTCGCTCGAATACGAGAAGAAGTGGATTGAATATAAGTATCAGTGACTGTCGATATTGCCTTCAACTTTAGTTATATCTGGTAAATAATATTCAATGAAGTAAATTTTGTTATTAATAAACTAATTATTTTTTGAACGAAGTAAATATTATTATTAATAAAATAAATATTATTATTGATAAAATAAATATTATTATTAATAAAATAAATATTATTATTAATGAAATAAATTTTATTTTTTGGTTGAAATTATTTTCCCATGCCTAATTGAAATATTGGGTGAATATTGGTTCTGTATTTGAATTCGAGGCTTTGAATTTAACCTTGGGCCAATACTGGCGACGAGAATTGGTGCAATTATGAAATTTGAAGCTTGGAATTCAATCTTGGGCCAATACTGGCGACGAAAGTTGGTGGAATAATTAACTTTGAGGCTTGGAATTAAATCTTGGGCCAATACTGGCAACGAAAGTTGGTACAATAATTAAATTTGAGGCTTGGAATGCAATCTTGGGCCAATACTGGCGACGAAAGTAGGTGCAATAATTAAATTTGAGGCTTGGAATTCAACCTTGGTCCAATACTGGCAACGAAAGTTGGTGCAATAATTAAATTTGAGGCTTGGAATGCAATCTTGGGCCAATACTGGCGACGAAAGTTGGTGCAATAATTAAATTTGAGGCTTGGAATGCAATCTTGGGCCAATACTGGCGACGAGATTTAGAGCAATATTCAAATTCGAGTCTTGGAATTAAACCTTGGGCCAATATTGGCAATAAGCATTGGTTCAATATTTCCACTTATTGTTAGTGGTATCCTTTACAATAGCCAATCGTGAATTAATTCATTAAGTCCACACACAAATATTTATGTACAATAAAATTCAGACAATCTACTTTCAATTTCAATTATAAATCATTCTGTCCCAAATAAAAAATTTATTTCCCTCATTATTGAACATATGAATTAAAAAAATTTTTTTCAATTTATTTTTAGAATCTCTTTAAATTTACCTCGTGCGAACGTCAAATTGATTCTACATTTCCTAGTAAAAATCAGAAGAAATTTTGGAAAATAATTCTAAGAATCAGTTTTGTATCGTTCATGGAAATGATTTTATTTGCCCATTATAAAGTTTTGGACATTATATATAAGTAAGTTAAAAGGAGGATGGTATAAGGGTAAACAAGGCTCTTCGCTCGCAAGTTAGCATCCGGTTCCTGGGTTCCCGAAATGCCGGAAACAGCAACGCGGCATTGTTGTCCAAAGTCGACGCGTTGGACTTTACTGCTTTCGAATATAAACCTAGTAGTGTGTTTACGTTTAGTGTACGAACCAGTATACTCGGAGGTAGTTTTGTGAAGCTGTGGAGTTGTTGTAGTCATACTACCACTGCCTGTAGTTGAAGTGATGCTACTAGTGGTGGTGGTGATGATGCTGCTGGAGGTGGTGGTACTTCCATAGGCAGTGGGACGATATTGGGGCGGAAGCGGGGGGCAAATTGGTCCCTTGTCCTCGCTCTCCTCCACTGAAACCTGCCAAATATGGAGCGCGTTATCGTTAATGCATGTGACATTTATGTGCACACCCTAGCGTGTTATAGAGCAGATCACGCGAAGGGGGGGGGGACAAAATGGAACACAGGTCGACCGCGTATTCACAGTCGATGAATGCAGAGAGCGACCTGCTTCATATTAACAGCCTCTGATACGATAAACGTTCTCACATTCGCCATCATATACATGTTTCATATTCTTTCTATATCGACATTGAATAACTATTCAAATATTCTAAATTTCCCCCTTGATTCTCATTTTTTTTATTTTCTAACGTATATTTAAATTGCCTTCGTTCGTTTCTTTCCCGACCTTTTTCGTTTTGGAAAATTACTATATTTAACTGGGTATCTGGATTTTTTCGAACCCTGTGATCTTTTGGACTCAGTAGAGTAAATCGTCTCTCTCTTGTCTCACCTGGTGAAATTGACTCGTTAAGTGACTCATTCGTAAGGTCGGGAAATTGAAAGATAAAGTAGGTTTAACAGTGAGAAGAGGTAATGTGTTTCAGGGAAGAGAGGGATGTAAAGTGTTGGGAAAAGCTATGAATGCACGATTCAACATTTATTTCCCAGTGAGAGGGCGTTCTCTATATTACAAGATTCGTAATACCCTTCTACTTTCACCTAATGTAGCATAAAATACAAGAGGATCCGTAAAACAGGGGCTTTATTGGTAACATGGTATAGGGGACCCCCTTATCTTGCGACACTTTAGCGGTTTATCGCTTTCCTCGAGTGAAGTGGAGCAAGCACATCCCACGCCTCGCCGGAGATCGACCGACACTGAACATCAGGAAATTAACAGTTTCATAACAAACAATTTGCACGTGATAAGAGAGAACTCGGCACACCTTCATTTGTATGTATTAGTGAGAGAGAGAGAGAGAGAGTCAAGATGGGCTTTGCAAACCGGTTATAATATCCATCGATTTTTCAACACCCACTAAACCCTCCAGGGAATAAGAGAATGTTAATTTCCGTTTAGGGTGCCTTTTCGAGTGCCCGGAGCCTCGTTTGAGATGCTGCAGCTCGTTTAGATAAGATAACCACTTAGCCATCAGGATTCAACTCGAATCTTATCTCCCGAGGTTATTCTCCACTAAGTTTGCTTCCTTTAGTTTTTTCCCGGACTTTACTTTATATGCTTTCAGATTTCTTTCAAGATTTTGTTACCTTAGTCAATTTTTTTTTTTTTTTTTTT
>JUFY01025934.1:0-13192 GCA_001855655.1 Leptopilina clavipes | reverse complement strand
CACTCC
This sequence comes from Leptopilina clavipes, assembly GCA_001855655.1. Classification (NCBI taxonomy): domain Eukaryota; kingdom Metazoa; phylum Arthropoda; class Insecta; order Hymenoptera; family Figitidae; genus Leptopilina; species Leptopilina clavipes. Next base: position 13,186 of record JUFY01025934.1, on the reverse strand, counting down.
AAAAATTAGAAACATAACCTAAAATTTTTTTGAAGCTAAGGTTAACCTTTTGTCGCGGGGCGTCACATATATATGTAAAATATGTGTATCTGTTTTATCGAAAGATAATACTCCTGATAGGAAATGGCTAATAAAATCCTCCACGTGATTGATGAAGCAGCTCCTTTAACTTATTACACCTTGAGTTAACTTGCAATAAAAGAACACCACGAGTTTAAAAATGAGAAAATTAATTACAATAATCAACAGTGATATCTCCTCGTGAATAACTAGAAAATACCTCCCGTGACACCTCTACGGAAATCATCAATTTTTCTCCTCAAAAAACAGAAATAACAAGTTGTATACAAATGTAAAAAAACGGACCTCAAATGTAAAAGCAGGTTTTACCAAAATATAAGTGAATTTACACCCAATCTTTACAAGTTTCTACCAATAATGATAACAATCATGAATGATAATTTTGAATATTTACGATTATAATATAATTCCATTAAATCCATCTTATTAAATTAATTCCATCACAGAAAACCTGAAAGGATCAAAATGTTGCAAAATAATACCGTTTTTTAGATATCAATTTGTAGAATGATCCAAGAAAGCAGTATCATTTTGCAATAACATTTTGATCCCTTTAGGTTTTCTGTGATTAAATCAATTCCATGAAAATTAATCTACAGTAGAATTCCAATTATCCGAACGTCCGATTAACCGGAAGTTTATAAAGTTTTTTTAATGTTTAATAATTCCCTTACATTGACTGACAAAAACTGAATTTCTACATTAAGACAACTTATATTTGTTAGAAATATTTATATAAAATAAGTTTTTTCAATGCAGTTATAAAATTAATTATATTCTAATAATTGCACTGTAAGTAAAATAACTTAAATACTATATTAAAATAGTTTAACACAAAATTTATAATTTCTCACAACAAATCCGATTATCCGGATTTTTGGTTATCCGGATTGGGTCCGGTCCCAACTTATCCAGATAATTGGAATTCTACTGTACATTAAATATATTTTTCTACAATGAATATTACATCCTTTATTTTTTTGTAAAAGTAGTCTCCCCATTACTGATTATAAATGCAAATATATAAGAATAAAATTCCGCTAATGACGCGACTGGTTATTGCTTCACATATGATAAGATCAAGGATCCAATAAAGATTCTCGTATATATAAAGAATGAAATATTCTTTAATATCAGTCGATAGCAAAAGTGCAAAATTCAATTGTACTTTGAGGATGATGACGTTACATAGATTCTGAGGCAATAATAATCTATGAGAAGGAAAGAGAAAGGTGCAAGAGGTGGGGGTATGAGGGTGAATGTTAAGAAGTGAACAGTTTAATTCTATTTTTAACTTTAGAGTAATTATGGTTCATAATTAACTTAGCCAGGTCGTGCCTAATGTGTGTCTATTGTTGCAAATATGCACAGACATGACCCGATTTCGCAGCTTTGATAGTTGGGAATGTAATGCATTTACCAACAAACCAGACACGCGGTGTGTTCTTTAACCTTTCACGCATTATCGTGGCATTTATGTACGACTTGTTGCATTGACCTACTAAGGTAACGAGTGATTAGCACACAACGTTACCGTTTTCATATTTTAATAGAAAAAAAAAAAAAAATTTTTTTTACTTCGAACATACACGAAATTTGTGATTTAATCTTTTCTCTAGTGACTTTTGTTCACTATATTATGCTGAATTTACATAAGTGTAAGCACTTGTGGGTAGAGAAATAAAACTTGTTTATATTTTGACCTACTTCAGAACGGAATTTTAGGGGATTGGAAAAATTAGTTATTAACAAGGCAGAGGATAACAATAATTATTTAAACATAAGAAGTAGATGAGGGAACAAAACATTTTGTGAAATTCACTTTTTAGTTTTTGTTATTATAAAGGCACGATTTTCCTTTTTTTCTTTTCCGTTTTTTTTTTTTTTTTAGGGGGGCAAGAGGGAGCTAATCGAGAAACCGTTCTTCGCAAGAGCAACCGCTGGAAAGAGCAATGGCCGCCGTAAAGCGAAACCGGTACAAGATGATGATAAAACATTAAAACCATGATCACCGAAAATGGAAGGTGGATGCTGGGGTTTTATATGCACGCAAGATTTGGACATTTGTAAACATCAGACTTGAAACAAAAACAATGAGTGAATTTCATTTTATAGAGAGATGAATTACATATAACTAGAGGAAAATTTCTCCGACTAATTGATATACCATAATTATTATATAGGTAATTCTACTATACTGTATAGAAATATTTCAGTGTGTATAATAAATAATAATAGATATTTTAAAAATAAAAATGTTCCATAATCAAAAGTTCTAGAAATTAATATTAAAAACTTTTAATTATGAAAGAAAATCTTATTTTAAGAGTAGTTTCAAATTATAATTAGTCTTAATTCAAAATAATGAAACATTTGTCTAGATGAATTTTATATAAATGGAAATTTAAAATAAATGCGCTATCAAAAATACTTTTTAATGAATGTCATAGTATTGCCAGCACAGATAATATCTATTTGTTGCTATTTACTGACACGTAACTCTATTTAATAATTGCCTTTATTCTTTAAACATCTTTCCACTAAATTTACCATATTATTACATAATTAAAAATTTCAAAAAATGAATTCACGCGTGCTTTTAAAATTTTAAATAGTCTTTAATTCAAAATTTAAAAAAGTAATTATTAATTAAATTATTATTAATTGGTAATTCACATATTAACAAAATAAATGTAACTAATTAATTAAAATAATTCATCCAATTTAATTAAAAATCAATTAATTATCAATTAAAACAATTAATGCGTTAAATTAATTAACAATCGATTAAATTAATAAATCTACCAGTTTACATTCTCATTCAGAAAGTATTGTTTATTTAAAAATGAAAATGTAAAAAATTAATTAAAGGTAAAATACTTTTAAATAACAAAATGATCAAAAACAAAATATTAAAAATTAAATCCACAATAAGAGATAAAATTATAATCACCGCGATGAAACAGAAACAATAATATCCGAGGTATTATTTGATAACTCTATAAATGCAGGAAATTAATTCTCTAGTTTCTAACTATTAACGAATAAATCACATAATGCACATCTGAATCAAAATCATCATTTATCTGTATTATCAACATATTACAGTTGTAAAACAAAACAAAAATTTTAACTCATCACACAAAAATATTGATAATAACAAAATATTTATTTTAATATATAAAAATACCCATTTTTCTCAAATATTTCTTAATTTTCAAATACAATATTTTTCATTTCTAAATTGCAATTAATTTTTGAGGGAAAGAATTAAAAATATTCACTGATAGCCAATGTCAACACAGAAATAACAAAAAATAAACATTAACCTGATTTCGAAGTAAAAATTAAACTCGTCAATAAAGTTTATGATGAAATACATGTGATAAGTTTACTTAAAAAATGACAAAAAATTACTTTTATCTTACATCGAATTTTCAAAAATGCATTATTTGTTTATGTTTTGTTATAAAAATATCAATAATTACTGTAATACATTCATCAAAGGCTAATATTTAATTTAATTTTGATTCAAATCAAGGTTAGTGTTTAGTAAATTGTATCATACTTTAGGTCAACTTTAGTAAATTTTATCATATTTTAGGGAAACTTTAGTCAATTTTATCATACCTTGGGTCAATTTTAGTCAATTCTATTATACTTTAGGTCAACTTTAGTAAATTTTATCATACTGTAGGTCAATTTGAATCAATTTTGTTATACTTTAAGTCAACTTTAGTAAATTTTATAATAATTCAGGGAAATTTTAGTCAATTTTATCATACTTTGGGTCAATTTTAGTCAATTCTATCATACATTAGGTAAACAATAGTAAATTTTATCATACTTTGGGTCAATTTTTATACTTTTGGTCAATTTTAGTCAATTTTATCATACTTTATGTCAACTTTAGTAAATTTTATCATACTGTAGGTCAATTTGAATCAATTTTCTGATAGTTTAGGTCAATTTTATCACACTTTAAGTCAACTTTAGTAAATTTTATCATATTTTACAAAAACTGTAGTCAATTTTGTTATACTTTTGGTCAATTTTATCATACTTTAGGTCAACTTTAGTAAATTTTATTATACTTTGGTCCAATCTTAGTCAATTCTATCATAGTTTAGGTCAACTTTAGTAAATTTTATCATACTGATGTCAACTTGAATCAGTTGTCATACTTTAGGTCACTTTTAGTCAATTATATCATACTTTAGGTCAACTTTAGTAAATTTTACCATTTTACCATTCAAAAAAAACGAGAAGAAAAAAATATATGTAGAAAAAATAATAACAAAAAGGTCAATGTTAAAAAACAACAAGTGCATAAACAATAAGATGAAATCTCACCGTGATGTTTTGAAAAAAGCAGAGGCGGCAAATTGAAATCTCCTGTCAAACACTCGTATGTAAAATATATCACTAGTCCATCACCAAAGTGAATAATGTATGATAAAAACACTCGCTATTAGCAAAAACAAAACCTAACACAAAAACACAGGAAAAATATCACAGGCCTTCTTCTTCATATATTTTATAGATTTATATAAAACCACGAGTACTGGCTGATGATTCCGATGTTTTTTTTTTTTTTTTTTAAAGAAAATTGTGTGTTTGGTTTATATTATACACTTTGGTCTGGCATGCACACGCATGCCAGTCTGCTATAAAGCGCAAGGCAGGGGTGGGTAGACCGAGACAAAAGGTTTTGCCGACAGGAGCGCGTCCTGTACTCCTGTCTGGGGCGCAGTTTGGCTTCCAAAATGTATATATATATAATATATATATAATAGAGAATAGAGAAAAAAACCACTGCGATTTCCTTTGACAAGCGTTAAATTATTGCTTCCAATAAATCACTGAACAATGATTTCTTCATACATTTCAAGTTTTTTTTTTGTCATTTCTTTATATATTTTCCGTTTTAAAAAGCTGCGCACAGTAACGTAACACGATTTTATGACTTAGGTAATTATAAAACTAATGGCAGTGAAAAGAGCTAGCGAGGCTCCTCCCCCGTAGAAGGCTCTCGCGCAACTGACGCGAGTACAAGGCGCAAAGCATGATCCAAGAAAGGGGGAATAGAAAATATTTTTTAGAGTGGGGAGGACAATATATATCGCGATTGGGGAGAAGAGTGGGGATATGAAATAGCTGTGCAGTTAGGGGGTGATGCGCATGCGCAATGTCCTTGTTTTGGTTGCGCAGCGTGACATTCGTGAGCGGGCCACCGCCCGATGCACCACACACGCTAACCAATACTTTACACCCTCATGTATACCAACATTGACACGGGAATGATCATAAATCACATGTATGTATGTGTGTACATCTATAGTCTCCCCCCACCACCACAAAATGCTTTGGATATACATAACGTTTTCTGAAAGTCAAACCTTGCTTTCTTCGTTGCATTCATGACAATATTCTATGAATTGCCAGTGACCGAGTCACTAATACAACTCTTCTCGTAACGTATCATGTCACTTTCTCGTTATGCTGGAGAGTTTTCATAATAGGAAAAAGTAATGATACGTTATAGAACATTAATGGGATTTATGGAGCATGAAGAAGTTCCTCAAGATTTTCCTGGGACTTTAGTGATAAAAGGGGGATATGTAGCAATCTTCGCTGAATGAAATTGAACTCATTACTTTCTATTTACTTCAGAAGTAAATGGTATTTCACACTTTTTTTTTTAGGCAACCTTATTTCTTTCAGAAGAACTGGAATATTTAGAAATTGTTTTATTCTATTTAAAATGAAATTATACTTGAGTAAAATTCGGGTGGAATAGTTACTACTCAGAAAAAAACACTCCTCCTCGTGAGAAGATTCGAACGCACGACCTCTCCACTCGAAACCAGACGCTTTACCCCTAAGCTATTGGCGCTTATGGATGATTCTCCCCACAAAGCACAAGTTTTGTTAATATTTCCCACTCATAAGAATAATTCTTTTTTTTCATTATTCCACCAGAGTGACATTTGAATACCCTGACTCTCTAGAAACATACATACATATATTTTAAAAACTTTTTTTTGTACATTTGCATCAATAATGCAAAAACTGTTGCGAGATATATATAACCACGAAATTCAATCGAATAATGTCTGAATCGTGATTGCCCTATTTACATTTAATTCTCACGTCTGTGAGAAATTACACGATGTGAATAAAATTTTGTTCATTCAACTGTACCTTTATATATATTTATTGGATTTTTTTTCATCATGGCGAATTTTAAATGAATATTTACTCATTAGAATAAATGTGTTAATAGATGCTAATTAAAAAGAAATATTCCGTGAATATTTTTTTTAAAGTTAACTGTTAAGGAAAGAAACCTGTTCTAAAATAACTCATCAAATAAAAATCAAACGAAATTTGAAATTTTACATTCTGAAAAGACAAAAAAAAGCACACAGAAATTATTTTTTTTAATTTTTTTTTTTAATTTTTTTTTTTACGAGGGGGGAATTTGAATTTTCGAGAAAATATTTTAAAGGGATAATTTTTGTCTAGATAAAAAAAATTTTAATATACAGTGAAAAGCTGTGGAATAGGAGAATTTTCCTCCCCTTGTTTTTGACTGTGTGCACGCTCGTATGTTGGTTTGTATACCTTTCAGAAATTGCACATTAGTTTTTGTGGTGAGCCACACCAACTTTCCCGTTTGGCATGTAGGCGTATAGGGAGACTTCATATAGTCTCTCGAGCCTTAACGGCAGCATTACTAAGAATTCAAAGCTATTATTGCCAACATAATTGTTTGATTATACGCTTGTGATCTGGCCCGGCTCTAGCACAAGGTTTGTGCTATTATAAACTTCAAAACCGACTTTGTAATTTACAAAAATTTACTATGTATTAACAAACATTTTTTATCATTGTATACATGTACCGCAAAAAGAAAAAAAAATTACCAAGACACAAACAATAGTCCAATTTCACAATATTTAGCCCCGAAAATTGAAATTAACCAAAATTACGTGAATTATCAAATTCAAGAAAATTTTTTTCCCAAAAAAAGTAATAATAATTTTTCAATAAAAAAACCCCCCCTACTTTTTTAAATTTTTTCTGCAAATTTTGAATGACCTTCTTTTCATTTTTCATATCAGAAAAGAAAAAATTTCGTTTTTATTCCATAATAGAAATCAAAATCTGTTCAACACTTGTCCTTTGAATTCAAAACAGGTTGAACGTGAAGATTTTGAATTTAAATGAAAAGTGGTTATAATTCAAATGTATTTTAACACGCAAACAGCTGAAAGCTAAAGGAAAAAAAAGAGTAAATTTACGCACGTATACGAAATAAAAAAACTCACCGAACAGCTGAAGATGGTATCAAAATAGTAACTTACCTGAAACAAATAAAAGAAAACAATAATTAAAACTTTTGAAATGAAAGTAAATTTGTTTTAACAAACATAAAATTATAAATATCCATAAGAAATAAAAATACAATTTTGGAAATATTTTTAACAGTAAAAAATTCTAAAATAGCTAAACGAAAAATGAAGAATTGCGATGAGACACCATCAAATTTATCTCGTTCGTGAGTAATGTGTTCCCTTGCCATCTATCGGACAATTATAGAAATTCATAATGGCGCGAAATTCAAATCGAATCAAACAAAATGACTTGTGTCAATCGTGTTTTTTCTCCCCCATTTTTGGATATTATTGAGAAAGATAAATTTTGCATTTAGAAATTCTTGTCAATTTTTTCCGATTTGATCATGTGACTATGATTCTCAATACTGAGTTGATTGGTATGCGTTGTAGTGTACGCGTACGTTGAGAAACGACGCGAGACGTTGTAACGGTGCTTCTAAAATTACAAGCGCTTAAAAGAAAAGGGGAGAGGTAAAACAAGGAGTGAAAAAAAAGTAAAGAGAATACATGAAAGCAAAAGACGATTAGTAAAATCGAGTGTAAAAATAAATTCAATTACAATTTTTTATTCATTTGTAATTTATACTTTATAGCCACACTGAAATTAAAAAAAAAAATCCCAATCAATTCTGTACTGCATTAGGTTCTAAATTGACACTACTGTTATCAGTATCATACAATTTATTAAAAAATAATTGATAATATAATATAAATTTTATTATATTGATATTTATTATTCTTCAAAATGTTTTATATATAAAAAAATATTTTTATAGCGGAACATTTTAAATCCCAACATATGAGTAGTTTTTTTAGAATACCGGAAGGGAAAGGTTATCCGTTAGTTGAGCAAATCTCACGTTTCGCTAATACACGTGTGAAGACGCGCAAATATTATTATAAGCATTTAAACGAATGGCAAAGTTTAAAATAGCTTATGATTCAAGTGATTGCGATTCAAAAAGTCAAATGAATATCAAGAGATGTAAAATTTATTAAAGACTTCTATAGTTTTACCTGTCCAATTATAAAGTTTGTCAAAAAAAAGTCTTCCTTGAGGATATTTTAATTAGCATAATAAAAAAGTTTACTGAATCGTCTGCATATATATATATATATATTTACAGACAAACACATGACAAAGACAGATCTTTATATATGAAAACCTGATACGAGAGAATTTTTTGGGTTTTTAAAATTATCATCGCGCACAGTAATCAAACATTCCAATGTTTTTTTGACAATCAGAGGCAAAGAATTGTTTCCGGTCACTATATATATTTTTAAAACTCTTATTAATAATAAAGAAAATAAATTTAAATTAAAAAGAAATTTTTATTTCGAATTTTATAATATGTATGTATATTAATGAAATAAGTTTTCTTAAATAATTTAATAAGGTATTCTTATATTCAACGTGTGTAATTTTAATTTATGAAAGAAATGTGTTTAAATAATCATTATAATGATAATTTAAAAAGCAAAAATTCTAAAAAATTAAAACTTTTTGATACTGAATCTCATATAATTTCATGAGTTGCACAGCTGATAAAATAAATATAACTGTCCTACTTTTAGGTTATCTCTCATATCATTATTGAATAGATGTCAACTGAGAGGCAAAACATCAAAAGCTAGAATATCCTATAATATATTATATTATCTCCCTTTTTTCAAATAACTCACATTTATCATCTTCATTCAACAAGTAGGTTTCATTCTTAGAGAGATTAAGTAATACTTTCACTTATATGTATATAAATATAGATCCTTCTACATTTTCTATATACAGAATATTTTCAATTTATTTAACTAACATTTTATTAACATTTAAAATTTTATTATTAGTGACAAAAATATATTTAAAAAAATTTTTTTAATTTTAAAAGTATATTACATTTTAAATGTCTTTTGGTGTAAGGGTAAAGAATTTAATTTCCAACACTCAATGATAAACTATACTTTTTCTCAGGTATGATTTTTTTTAAATTTAATAAAGGAAATTGAATGAAATTTACTATGTTGAATGGTAACTGTATGTTAAGTTTAGATGAATTTTCTCAGATTAGCCACGTGACTAGCACACTTTTGTTCCCTCCATGTGTTTCTAAAGGTTTCTACACTTTCAAGTATATATATATATATATAAATATATTAATATTATTATATATATATATACATTGCAGTGTGAAAGTACACACCAGTATCATTAACAACGAGATACCTAGACGCATACTCTTTACAGGCCCTTCTTAGAATAAATTACTTGACTCTTAGTTTTCCGACAGCGCAGTAAATTAAATAAAACATAATCATTACTTTATCCTTAGCCTCAATTTCCCATCAGATGTATCCCCATGTACTTATTATATTTTATTTCCTCTTTAAAACCAATAAATTTTTGTGCAACTAACAATGTTTAAAATATCTCTTAATGTTATAAACAAAATTCAAACTAAAATCCAAGTCTCCGAGATTTCTTTTTTCAAAAAAGTTAATTTTTTACTTGATACAAAAAGCTTAAAAAGAAGGCTCGACCGACTACTAAACAACCAGCGATAAATGAACTATAATTTTCTTAATCTCTAATCGTTATTGACAATCAATAACAGCTCAGAATTTTACCTAAGAACCTTTTATGCAATTTCACTTGGTTTTTGATTAAATCATCAATATCAATTAACACCATCAGTAATAGTCCGGTCACTTCAGAACTAGTGTAAAGAACCCACAATGTCAAGTCTTTCATTTCTGCACTGAAAATAAATATATCTAAAAATTAGAAAAATAAAATTAAAGATTTAAAATTACCCTAAATTATGGTTGAAAGTCTGCTTAATGTAATGGACATCGCAGCATGATGTAAATATGAAATTTCCCAACAGTGTAAAATTATTTGATGAGACCTTTGATATGCGCATGCTGAGATATTATGCACTTGTTTATGCATACCTAATGCTGATGAACGTAAATGAGTTTATGTATTTGGATAAAGGGTGGTTTGACTGGAAGTTAGTTCAGAAATGACAACCATACAGGCGTGTGTCGACGAGTATAAAAATAATTTAAGAACATAGAAAATGCAACCAAGTGTGCCTTGAAAAGGGGCGTACAGTGTGAAGAAGAACCGGTATACGTGAAATTTTTCTTCTCTAACTAGAAATGTATATATATACACACATATGCGAGTCAATGCTCCTCACGATGCAACATCATGTTAACTAATTTTAACTTTCCTCCATACATCCAAGATAGATGAAAACAAACCAATCAAAACTCTCTGCTCGTACAAAAATAACAAAAAAAAAAAAAAAAAAAAAAATGTCTAATACTGCAGTAGTGCCATGCGTCACACAAGAACATGCGAGACGAGGGAACTACTCCTTCCTTAACATCATCCACAACTCTGAACACTTCCGAGAGTCTGTTCACAATAAATCTGACTTTATGGATTATCAACAGCACGAATATTTCCCAAAACTCATTATTTCCGTTTTGTTTCCGAGTATTTTTCCGTTGTAGGGCAGAATTCTAATATTAAATTCTCCGATGCAATTAGATATTGTATAATAAAATTATCAAACAAGAGAAAATCAACAATTAATGATTGAAGTTTACCATTTATTTGATAACCCTTGTGAGAAAAGGAATGAAAGTAATAAAATTTTAGGGGAGAGTGAAGATCAAAGGACATTAATCGCAGGTGGAGAAAATTTGTCCAATTGTATATGAGAGAAAGAGGCTTCAATTTAATTGGAGGACGTGAGACTTTTATTAAACTTCAATCGAAAAGATCTTTATATTTATAATCCATTCCTTTGTGAATTAATATTTATTCCTTTCTCATTCCCATCTACACTGCAATGTCATCTTTTTTTTTCATTGTTCCATCAAAATAATAATTCTGCACTTTTAAGTACCAGATATTATATCGAGATTGGTTCTGACGAATAATTTCGTGTGTGTGGTCCACGATCAAATTCGCATACGTAATATGCACCTATTACAGATTCAGGGAAATTTAAAAACAGTTACGACAACAACAACATTAACAATAATGAAATAATAATACCTAGTAGTATTATTTATTATTACAATAAATTATTTATAGATGTCCAGTTAAAGATGTCCAATTTTTGACAACAATTTCCGACAAACAATTTTTTGTTTTTTATATTTTAAAAGAAGAGGGAATTTCCATTTCCTGTGTTTTCATCGCAACTGGACAATATATTGAATGAACAAAGTGTATATACGAACAACTAAAACGGATTAAAAGCCTCGTGTAGTATTTATTTCCAAGGTCACTGACATACATAACTGGTTCTGTGTGTGCTTGCACTATTGCAGTGCTTTCCTTGATCTTTCGCCAATAACAAGTGTTACCAGTCAAACGGGAATATTCTCCATTCTATAATTTTCGGGAAACTTATACAATTTACACAAGTGCGTAACCTGTTTGACATGCATGCACACATTTAATATAAATAATTCAACCGATAATACCCGGGATAAGCTTTATTTATATATAGTAGTGTGTATGTTCTTGTTTATATTATTATAACTGGTTAATACCATAATTTTTTAATCACATAAGTAATATTATTTTACTCAATCATAAACTGCAAGTTACATAAAGGTTCAAAAATATTTAGATAATATCTCTTTACAAAACTATCCTACATGTATAAAAATTTTAACGTATTTTTTCTCCCTTATTGTCAGAGTTCAAATTCCAAATCTTTAAATAGAACACATTTTAACTTGGGACTAAATTTAAAAGAGAGGTTAATTCACTGAAAAGGAAATCTAATTTTAAGACAAAAGAAAGAATTTTACTGAATTGCAACATTTTTAGGACAGTTTTTGATCATTTTCAGAATAGATTTCTAATGCTGTTTGTCATCAGTGTTTTAATCTGTTAAATGTTAAATTTAAGACAATATCTCTGCTGTCCAAGGTAAAAACCTAGTAAGTCGCATTTGCCATAAGAGCGAAAGTCGAATAACAAAGCTAAGGGACGCTCGCCCTTATGGCAAATGCGACATACTAGGTTTTTACTTTGGACAGCAGAACTGCGCTGAATATTCAATTTATGCTGAATTTAAGAATTTAAGAGCCTGTTAAATCAAGACCAAAATGAATCTGAATTCCATTTTCTTTGTAAAATCAAATGCAATGTAATTTTATAGCTCCTTTCCTTAAAATAAGATTTTTTTACAGTGTAAAGAAATAAAAAAAGTAATAATAATATTCCAAATAGAATAAAATAATACTACTTCAATGGTCTCAATTGGGTCACAAGAACAGTAAAAATTAATTACCCTTTAATTTACAACTATTATAAATGTTCCCAAAGTTCTGAACGTTCAAATGAACGAAATTTGTTTCTTCCTTCTTCAAATTTCAGTTTTATTCTAGCAATATTGCTTAAAATATGGAAAAATAAATTATAAACTTTCTTAATTTTTATTTCACGTTTTTAATTTTAATTGCAGTTAATAATTATTTTGGATATTTGTATCAAAAAAAGATTTCGTTCATTTAAACGTTCAAAACTTTTTGCTCATTATTATAAATATTAATCTGATTTTTTTTTTTACTTGAAAAATAATAATGAAAAACGCAATTTAGTGCTATGCGGCTTCAAATTGGACACGAAGAGTGCGTGAGAGAGAGAGATTAAATGACAAATGCGATAA
>JUFY01025933.1:0-11414 GCA_001855655.1 Leptopilina clavipes | reverse complement strand
ACGTGATGGGGTAAAATGGACCACGGATTCAGTTTCAGCGACCCCAAAAACATATAGTACACATAGTGTAATCTCCGGGCCAGAAAATTTTTTTTTTTTGTGTGGCTGTGTAATTAACACTTGAATTAATAGTACAAGAAAATAGGACAATTTTATCACAATTTTTATTCAATTATTTACTACAATTTTTATTCAATTATTTACTACACTTTTTATTCCATTATTTACTACAATTTCTATTTAATTGTTTACTACAATTTCTATTTAATTGTTTCCCACAATTTTTAAAAATTATATTACTTATTTTTAGCGCCTTTTTTAATATGGAAAGGAAAGTTGAGAACAGTGCGCGCGCAGAGTTTCAGTGGTGGGGATAGCGTCTGTTGCGCACGCATACACACGGGGCTCTCAACTTAGGGAATCACAGCAACGAATCAATACAAAAATAATGATAATTATACACTAAATAAAAATCCTACGTTTTTTAATCACTAATTATGATAATAATGGAATTTCCCAGACTTTATTATTAAAAAAAACGATTTTTAAATAAAATAGTAAAAAAACGATTTTTAAATAAAATAGTAAAAAAAATAAAAAATTACCTCTTAAATTTTATTTGAAAGAGATATTCGAGAATTATATTTATATTTTGAGAATAAATGTGTGTATGACATATATTAAAGGGGCAAACTCTGCGTATGTGATTTTAATGAGGATACATGTCGGAGTTATAAAATCTGCTCGTATAACTTTTTATTATAGAAAATTTATCCAACGTAATTCTGTACTGTCCTTGTATATACCTATATATATATATATATATATATATATATATACACAGATATATCAGTTACGAACAGAAAAATATTTCTCTTCATTTTTGAAAGCTTTCGACGAAATGAAGGTTTCCATGAAAGCTCTCACATAATTTAACATGGCAGCGGTTAGCTAAAAATTGCAATAATCCCGAAAGAGTACAACGAATTCACTTTATATAATTTCAAACTGGCATATATTTTATATACCAAAGGAAAAAAAAAAGATTGAATAATTCTCATTTCAGAAAAATTTTTTCCCTCTTTTTTTCCCTTTTTTTTCATTTTTTAATAAAAAATGTTAATTATTTTATTAGATTTCAATTTTAGAATTGACTCATCAACGTTTTAAATGTTTCGGGGGAGGGGTTTTTTTTTTTTTTTTACTAGTGTTAATTAACAGTAGAAATGAAGCGGGTTCTTGACTCGGCGACCTATTCGCATTATACATCCACACACAAGGCAAGTAACGTGAGTAAAGTCTAAAGTGGGAGCTAAACGGCTTGTCGCTTGGGCTTTTCAAATTATATTATACGCTTTTGAATCTGGCACGTGCCACTGGAGGATTGTTGTGATATACTGAGAAAACATCCAAATTGATCGATCTCATGAAAAATTAAGTAAACCCGCACCAAAATTCATTTATTATAAAATAAAAGTGCTCGTTTATTTTGTGTCTCATGAATTATTTTTCGCAAAAAGAGAAAAAAAATTCTTTTTAAAAACCATTTTTTTAAATCCGTAATCCGTAATCCGTAATCCGTAAAACGTAAAACGTAATCCGTAACCATTATTCGTAATCCGTAAGACATAGGACGTAACACGTGAGAAATAATGTTTAAAAAGTAAAACTAAGAAAATACGTTAGACGTAAACCGTAGAGCGTAATACGTATCACGGTTTACGTAATACGTAAACCGGAAGACGTAACACGTAAAACAATACTTGAAACCTAGAATATTTCAGACTTAATGGGCAGGGCGTAAAACTGAAGACAATAAGTTAGACGTAAATGTCAGAACGTAAAACGTAAGACTCCGGACGTATACCGTAAAACGTACTGCGAAATGTAGTAATTAAAAAATTTTACATATTGTTAAAAAAAGCATAAAAGAAAAAAGCTTTTAATTAATATCATAAATAATAATTATTCACTTAGATTTGAACTTCAATTTATGAAAAATGCAATACTCTCCTTCGTTTAACGACTCAATACGGATGGAACATTTTTTTTCTCTTTTTTCCCCATCTACACGACTCAAGTTTTTATGAAAGTAATATTTTTAGAAAAAGGATTTAAAAAATTTTTTAGGTGACACAAAAGAATAAAAGTAACATCATTTCTTTATATGTGATAAAAATTTAGATTTTATGAACCAAGGTACGTAAACTTTTTGAATAGAAGACACTAAAAAAAAAAAATTAATTGATAATTATTTATTTAAAAAAGAATTTTTTTTTTTGAACCATTTGTCATATAGTATAAATAATTACCATTCGACAAATGAAAAAGGGAAACGATGGAAAAAGTAATTTAGAATCTTTTTGTAATTGACATCGAGAAAATAAATTAGCTTCTAAATTATCTGTAACGTCATTATCGTTTGAAGAAACGTTTCATTTCTAACTGACGTGAAAAATTAATTTTTCATTACAAAGTCAATCTTCTACATTTTCATATGAAAATTGCAAAGAAATAAAAACTGTGCATTACTTTTTGTGCATAAAATTAAATGCGAATGTTTTTAATACAAAAAAAAGGAACCGGAAATATTGAAAATTAATAATTGTGTAAGTATTTTTAATGGAAAAATTTTACATGCATGTAAAAAAAATATATTTGGCAATAGAGACGAAAACTTTCTCGATTTTACGGCTCTTGCTTCCAATTATAATTTTCTTGTGATCAAAATAATCAAAGGAATATCAAACGCTAGAGCGGAAATAATTGCTTGTCAAACTGTGAGACCTTATTAAAATATTGCACTTTTCTTTTGTAAAAAACTTCGGATACTTGATTATTTATATTCTATAATAAAATTACAACGAAAGATTATTATTACAAAACTACGTAATTGGATGAATTATATTTTTCTTCTAGTCAGTCTAGGAATTTATTTTTTAAATTCATTTCTTGAATTTTATTAATTGGAATTATTTCATTTTTAGTGAAAAATATAATTCATGTAGTTACTAAATTTTCCGATCATTTCCTTGCCGCTCGGCTTCTTCCGTGAATGAGGCCCAACCCACTTTTCCCCTTCTCCTTGCGCTCTCTACCCAAAGCGCTTGCGCCGACTCCGGTACTTAAAGAGCGAGAACTCCTGGTTTCACGCATTTGTTCTCAAGACTTCAGCGCCGAAGTATCTCTTAATGATAAAGATTTTCCATTTTCTTTCTCATAATTTTAACCTTTTAGCAGATTACACCCCGTAGATAAATTTATTATTATTGTATTTCAAATTTCAATTTTAACCACTTCGAAAAAATTCACTATTTAATTTCCAATCTTTGTATTAATTAATTTACTATTAATTTACCTATCTGAAAAATGTTGTTTTATATTTTTTTCTCCGAATTAATTTTTACTTCATCACAGAGAATATATATTTTCGTATAAATATTTCGACTATTAAATTATATTGACACATGTGAGCAAAATATTCGTTATGTGCATTCGGTCACGATCTCCTATTTCCGCTCTACTTGTGGCGGTATTTTCGAAGCTCTTTCTATCTCCTTCTTGACTCAACAATAAATTTCTGAACTGAATACGTGACCGACCATGGTCAAAATATGTTTTTCATGGACGCTTTGGGGGGAAAAAAAATTCGACCACCTCTCCTTTTTTTTTAGATGAGTAATAATTTTAAGTCCACCGACATAAAACTCCACTTTTTCACTGTAGAAAGCTTTTTTCTCATAAATGCGTTTGCCTTGTGAAAAACCAATATTCATTCATCTCTCATTCTCCATATATGGATATAGAGAGAACATGATTTTCAAAAATTTATATCTCCATTTTTCGTTCCATCGAGGCAAAAAAATAGTTAAACGAAAAATTCTGCTTGAAAAATATTTTATTGTTTTCATTTGAAGCCAAATTATTTATTTAGAAATTTTGAAAATAAAGGGTTTTTTTCGTTGTTTTTAATTATGAATTACTAAGGGATTTTTTTTTTCTGTAAAATAATTTTTTAAATTAATAAATAACTAGTTAATAAATAATTAATAATAAATAATAAATTAAATTAATAAAAATAAAAAACTAATAGTAAATGATTTTAAATAGTTTAAATGCAATAAATAACGATCTATTAATGTGTAGTGTCAATTTCTCGCCCGTCGGACGCTAGAGCCGCCGCTCGGCTTCTTCCGTGAATGAGGCCCGACCCATTTTTCCCCCTCTTTCTACGCGAGTCCCTGGTACTTAAAGAGCGGGAGCTACCGCTTTGGCGCATTCTTACGCGAGACTCCAACTTCGAAGCGTCGCTGTTTTTTCTTATTTTACTTATAAATAAATAAATTTATTTATTACATTTATTTATTTATATATAAATGTAAATAAATAAATTATATATAAATTATATATAAATGTAAATAAATAAATTATGTATAAATTATATATAAATAAATGTAATAAATAAATTTATTTATTTATATATAAAATTTATTTATATTTATATTATATTTACTTATAATATTTATATTATATTAACTTACAATATTTATTTATAATTTAAAAAAATAAGGCATTTATTTATTTACTTATTAACCCAAAGTTCGAGTGTATAAAATTTTCTAATTTTTACATGAACACATTTTTATATTCTATTTACTGGTAAAATAAAAAATGTTTATTAATCGCGCAATTAAATTCTATAAACATTTAGGCCAGTAATTTACATTCTCCTTTTATGTAAATTTGTCAGCAAAATTATTAATTGTCTATTGTTGGTAATTTTTCATTTTTAATTTTTCAACATCGTTAATGGAAGGAGGAAACAAGATTCAAGTAATTATGGATGCATGGAAACTTGATACGAAGGGAGAACCCAAGTAAATAGTAGGTCGACGTTAATAAACTTGTTCCTCATTTTGTGTGTTATACGTTTATATGTATATATATATATATATTTACCTTCCGCGTCGTGAAAAGCCTTAAAAGCTCTTAACTTTTCTCGGCAAAAAAACGCAAATTTGAATAAATAATTATTTTTCAAGTTTTACTTCTTACTTTTTTAGTCAGTGTTAAATTGAGTTTAGAAAGTTAGATTCAATTTGCATTTGTTAACGCATTTCATTCACTTGTACTGTAATTTGAATTAAAAATTTAATGAATAGTAAATAAGAAAAATAATTGAAAAAGAAAATTAATTTTATTTATTATTTTTTTGTTTTTTGTATCCAATATTTTTAAATATATTTTTTTTTTTTATTAATTTGAG
The DNA here is from genome assembly GCA_001855655.1 of Leptopilina clavipes. NCBI lineage: Eukaryota > Metazoa > Arthropoda > Insecta > Hymenoptera > Figitidae > Leptopilina > Leptopilina clavipes. Next base: position 6,148 of record JUFY01025933.1, on the reverse strand, counting down.
TTTATTTTTGTGTAAAAGTTAGGAAACTTGCTTCCGATAGAGACGAAGAGTGGGGATAGGGAATTTCAATTGGTTGCCGCGTTGTCTAGCGGTAGAGTGGGAATAATGTGCGTGAGAGAGATATTCCAGTCTTTCTCTTTCGCTCCCATTGTCCCTACTTCGACGCATGCGCATTAAATACGTGTTTACAGTTATTATTCGAATGTTTCAATTGAAAGAAAAGAAAAAATAATTAGAGTAATGTCAAAAATGCTTTTTATAAAAAAAAATTTTCTTTTCTTTTGAAAAAATTTTTTTCAAGTAAAAAAATTTTTTTTGCACTTTTTTCAATTTTCGAATGCGCAAAGTAGGTCTCACTTGCCCTGAATGAGACTCTTTAGATACATATATATATGTAAATGCGGGTAAAGGCCACGAAGAATGCCCTCAGGTAAATTTAGGATTGGAAGGACAAGTGCAAGTTTAAAAAGTCAACGGTTGCCAACTAAATACAATTTATATACATATATGTATTGCATATATATTCGAATCAGGGAAGAAAAAGTAAAATAACTTTATGATTTCAAAATAAGCTTCATGAATAAAACACTAACATTTTTCTTTCTTTCTTTTTTCTTTTTTAATTCTAAATGCACTTTTATCACTTCTATTTCTCGCTCTGCAGTGAAAAAAAAACATTCTTCTCTCTAACAAATATATTCGAGAATGACTGAAAGCCATCGAATAAAAATTGGCTCTTCTTTTATAATAAAAAATTCAATAAAAAGAAAAATTATTTCATTGTTTTATTGGGAAAAAAAAATTTCTTCCTTCCATAACACCTAAAAAAAATTAACATTGCAACGATCATGTGACCCACCAATCACATGCTGTTAACAAGATAATAACCCATATTACACTTTGAATTTATGTAATGTTTAATCTAAAATACGATACATTGTAATTTTATGGGCAATATTTCTGGCCACTGAACATTATCGATAATACGGAATATTTGTCTCACGTAATAAATTTTTAGCAAACATGAATAAAAAAAAAGCGGGAAATTTATCAACGTAATGTTTTTTCAAGCGTGAAAAATCTTTTTAATTATCTTCACTTTGAAAGATGATGATTTTTAAAAATTGAAGAAATTTCATTGATTGCGAAAAAAAATTGCTTTGATGTCTACAAAATTTTCTTATTTCGAGAAAATTGCTATTGACTCAAACAATTGTTATATTGACTCTCACAATTTCTATTGAGTCAAACAATTGTTATTGACTCACAATTTCTATTGACTGAGACAATTGTTATTGACTCTCACAATTTCTATTGAGCCAAACAATTATTATTGACTCACAATTTCTATTGACTCAAACAATTGTTATTGACTCAAACAATTGTTATTGACTCTCACAATTTCTATTGAGTCAAACAATTGTTATTGACTCACAATTTCTATTGACTGAAACAATTGTTATTGACTCTCACAATTTCTATTGAGCCAAACAATTATTATTGACTCACAATTTCTATTGACTCAAACAATTGTTATTGACTCTCACAATTACTATTGAGTCAAACAATTGTTATTGAATCACAATTTCCATTGACTCAGACAATTATTATTTACTCAAAAAATGTCTATTGACTCAAACATTTGTTATTGATTCCAATAATAATTGTTCTTGGCCTAAAAATAATTCCAATTGACTCAAATAATGGCTATTGACTAAACAATTAACATTTCTGATAATAATCTCTATTGAATCGAATAATTGTTATTGTTTTATACAATTACTATTGACTCAAACAATTGTTATTGACTCTCACAATTTCTATTGAGTCAAACAATTGTTATTGACTCACAATTTGTTTTGACTCAGGCAATTATTGACTCAAAAAATATCTATTGATTCAAACATTTGTTATTGATTAAAACATTTGTTATTGATTCCAATAATAATTGTTATTGGCCTAAAAATAATTCCAATTGACTCAAATAATGGCTATTGACTAAACAATTAACATTTCTGATAATAATCTCTATTGAATCAAATAATTGTTATTGATACGTAAAATCATTGGTACTGGCCTAATAATTGCTATTGACTAAAACAATTGTTATTTTCTCAAATAAATACTATTGAATGAAACAATTGATGTTTATTAAAATAATTACCATTGAATTGAACAATTGTTATTAACTGATATTGACTTAAAAATTGCTATTGACTCAAACAATTAGCATTTCTACAAATAATCTCTATTGAATCAAATAAATATTATTGATTCATAAAAATACTATTGACTCATACAATGACTATTGACTTATTTAATTACTATTGACTCATACAATGACTATTGACTTATTTAATTACCTTTGACTCATACAATTGCTATTGACTCATAGAATAACTATTTATTGAAACAAGAGTTATTGTCTAAAAAAGTTTCTATTGATTAAAACAATTGCTATTGATTCTAATAATCACTATTGTCTGAAATAATTTTTATTAACTCAATAATTGCTATTGACTCAATTGTCCCTAATTTAAATAAATTTCTCAATCAGAAAAATATTCAGCCAATTTTTTTTCTTTTACTGACTGAATTTATTATAACAATAATAATAATAATTTTTTTTTTTATTAAACCGACATTAGATTTATTATTATTAATAAATAAAAAAATATCAAATATGTCGGGTTTAAATTCGTTGTTAGAATTTGGTCCAATTTAAACGTAAGGAGATGGTCGATAAAGTCGTGACTACATATACAAGAAGAGCAACGTATGCAGCTTCAGTTCGCTCCGCGCGCAAGCCACACATCCCTAAAATACAAAACGAAGAGGTGTGTCGCGTGTGAGTTCACCTGAACTTAAGAATTACGACTTAAGGCCAGACACATTAGGAGGGTTACCCCTGTCGTCTTAGTACACATCGTCCAAGATGTACGATTTAATAATGGGTTAAGGGCGCGGTTTCAAGTCTCTCTCACCACACTTAACAACAAGAGAGAACAATGACAAGAGAGAGAGAGAGAGAGCTTCTAAATTTTGATGTGACAATGTCTTAATTCAGCTAAACTAGAAGGGAATTCATGTTTGAAAATTTTCTATTCAAACCAAGTTTCACTAAAATGATTTATTTTCTTCACAGAAATTTTCCTGTCATTCTCCTTAATTCAGGTCAAAACTAAATGCCTCTACTATTTTTTTGTGGATAAAGAGAGAAAAAATTGTTTTTTTTAGGTTTAAATTTCAAATTACCGACTGTTGAAACAGTAGGGACCTTTACATACATTGCAATTGAGTCAAACAATTGTTTTTGCATCAATCAGTAGCAATTGATTCGAACAATTATGTTTGAATCAATCAATAGCAATTGATTCGAACAATTATTTTTAAATCAATCAATAGCAATTGATTCGAACAATTATTTTTGAATCAATCAATAGCAATTGATTCGAACAATTATGTTTGAATCAATCAATAGCTAGGAGTCGAATTATTATGTTTGAATCAATCAATAGCAATTGATTCGAACAATTACGTTTGAATAAATCAATAGCAATTGATTCGAAAAATTGTTTAAATTAATCAATAGCAATTGATTCGAACAATTATGTTTAAATCAATCAATAGCAATTGATTCGAACAATTATGTTTGAATCAATCAATAGCAATCTAGTATAATTTGTAAATTATACCAGTCAATGACTATTGAATTAAACAATTGTTTTTTACATAATTCAGTTGCTATTGAGACAAACAATTGTTTATTAATCAATCAGTAACTATTGAGTCAACTAATTGCTTTTAAATCATTCAATAGCTATGAGTCGAATTATTGTTCTTAAATCAATAAATAGCAATTGAGTCAAACAATTTTTGTGCATCAATCAATAACTATTCAGTGGATTTATTGTTTTTATATTAATCAATAACTATTGATTCAAACAATTGTTTTTAAATAAATTAGTAGCTATTGAGTCAAACAATTGTTTTAAAGTCAATTAATAGCTATTGAATCAAACAATTGTTTTTAAATCAATCATTAAAAATTGTTTCAAACAGATTCATACAAAAATGTGATAATTGTTTGACTCAATAGCAATAAATTCCATTTTCTATCAGAAACAATTGTTTATGAAATTAACAATTTTTATCGTGTCTAATAACTTTATTTAAAAGAAAATAATTTTTATATCAATAAATAAATGAATAAATAGTAAAAAAATAAATAAAATGATAATAAATAAATAAATAAAATGATAATAAATAAATAAATAAAATGATAATAAAAAAATAAATAAAATGATAATAAATAAATAAATAAAATGATAATAAATAAATAATAGTTTTTGTTTAAAATTTTCAATATTGCAAAAAATTTTTAATCAAAATTTCAAAAAGAAGATTTTTCACAAAATTTTGTAAAATTTTCAAATAAGAAAATGAATATTTTTCCCTCTTAATATTTTTTTTTTTTTACTTGATGTTTTTATTATTTTGTTCTAAAAATAGAAAAAATTCATTAAATCGATCTTTATCTCTACTTCTCTCATGTGTAATAATTTTCAGTTGCATCGTTGGAACATTAATTTTTTTTTTCTTCGATTATATAGAAACTTTGTCTCTTGTGGTTTCACAGCTATATAGAAATTTATGATAAATTTTCCAAAAGGAATAATTTTTTTCATTGCACAAAAAAAGAAGAGAAAATATTCTACATAAAAAAAAACTATTTCGTGTGTAATTTTTTTCAATTTTTTTTTTCTCTTTTTTTTTCTCTTTTTTTTTGAGGAGAAATTGGACTGATTCGATGTCTGTGTTCATAGTGCAATGGGAGGCGAAATACTCGTCTAAATTTTTATGCGACACCGACCAATTTGCATATGTACTTGGAATTCAGAGAGAAATAGAGAGAGAGAGAGAGAGAGAGAGAGAAAGCTTTTAATGACCAGAAAGCTGCAGTTCTTTTTTAATTGGACCAAGATTGCTCAAATCAAGTAACCGTCATTTAAAATAAATGAAACATTAACATTCCAAACAATTGGAAAAATTTGATTTTCATTTGTTAAAGCCAATCAAATTTTATTTACCAATTGTTATAAATTAAGTTTTTTGTTTTACATTTTTCTTTTCTTGTTTTAATTTTTCCATCTATTACTATTATTTTTGTTTCTTTAATTTGACAACATATTTTTTCTCAAATTATATATTATACAAACGAGTTGCAACAAATAAATTAATTAATTAAAAAAGAAATAAGAATAAGAAATAATTAAAAATAATTAAAAAAGAATAAGAAATTTTTAATTTAAATTTCAAAATTCCCTCGTGTGTTGGTGTTCTATAAATATATTTAGAGAGAGAGAGAGAGAGAGAGAGAGAGAGAGAGAGAGAAAGAAAAAAAAAAGAAACGTATATAAGGAAAAAGTTGAATTATTCCAAATGTTATTTGAAATTTACGAAATGAAAAAACTTTTTGATTCGAGTAATCAAAACTTTTGCCTTCAGGTCCTTGCCTTCTTCATTGGCTGAATTTATAATAATATATAAAAAAAGGAAAAAAAATTCAAAAAACAAGTAGCGAAATAATTTTTACTCCTTGACGAATATTATTTTATTTCTCAAAATTTTCTTTGTTTTTTTTTTATTATAAACTAATTAGTATTTTATTTCTAAATAATTTATAATTTTATCTTTTGAAATTAATAAAAAAGGATAAAAAAATTACAAAATTCATTTTCATCCAAACATTTATTTTTGATGCTGATAATTGCTATTGAATCAGGAACAATTGCTCTTGATCCAAAGTTTAAACAGTTGTTCTGGATCTAAGCAATAGTTCTTGATCGAAGCAATTGCTTTTGATCCAAACAATTGTTTTTGAATCAAACAATTGTTTTTGATCCAAACAATTGTTTTTGATCCAAACAATTGTTTTTGATTCGAGTAATAGTTTTTGATCGAAGCAAATACTTTTGATCCAAACAATTGTTCTTGAATCAAACAATTGTTTTTGATCCAAACAATTGTTTTTGATCCAAACAATTGTTTTAGATTCAAACAATTGTTTTTGATTCAAGTAATAGTTTTTGTTCGAAGCAATTGCTTTTGATCCAAACAATTGTTCTTGAATCAAACAATTGTTTTT
>JUFY01025932.1:0-13999 GCA_001855655.1 Leptopilina clavipes | reverse complement strand
TCTTCTGATCAATCACCTCCTGTTCATATATTACTATTGCAACTTTTATTACACTGTTAATATCTGATTACTTTATTTTATTAAACTGAATTTATGTGTGTTTTAATCCCTTTTCAATTTATTTTTGTATGTGCTTATTACTTTTCAAAATAAATGTATTCTTAAATTTGTATAATATAGATAGTTTTATTAATTAATTAAAATACATTTTTTTTGTTGATTAATTATAACCTTATAATTTATCGATGCATTGTTTTATTTCTAAAAGGTGGAGCAATGTAATAGGAACACCTAATTGAAAATTTTTTTTTATTGGAAATAAAATATATTAAATTATATTATATAGTAGGGGAGAGCGGGGTAATTCCGACACTCGGGTAATTCCGACACCCCCTACTATTTTGACTATGACAAGGGATGAAAAAAAGTTATTATTATTTTCTGAATCAGTAATGAATACTAACATTTTGGCAACAGGAAGTTAGTTATTTATATTGTTTGGAGCTGTATAACAGTCAAGTTTCTATTTGGTCTTACGCTGAAACTTAAATTGTGGTAATAGGGAAGGGCGGGGTGGTATGAGCATACGGGGCCAAATGAGTCAGTTAATTTCTGCTTAAAATATTACACTTTTTGTAATATTTTTTGTATATCGAAAGAAGGAATAATATTAATTAGCTTTATAAGTAAAATTTGATTTTCATTGAAATAAATGTGTCAAAAATAATAAGCAAAAATTTCGAGTCTCAAACTTGCTAATTTCTAGTTTTTTAAAGAAGAAATTAATCATTCAAAATAAAACATAAAATTTATAAGTGGTGTATACTTGATTAGCTTATATATTCAACTTTAATTGTATGCAAAAAATATTAAATTACTTAAGAAAAATATTAAAATACAATATTTTCTTAAATAATGTCATATGGGGCTCAATGAGCCACAGTGATGGGGCGCGTTGAGTCTGTTACATGTTTACAATGAAATAAATTTATTTATTTAATAACATGGCTATATAATGGGTTATTGATAATATCTCTAAAACAATTCATTAATTATATTCATTTACTTCGGAGTTGTAACAAAGAAAGGAGTTGGAGAAAATCACTTTTATTCAAGCCCTTGATAATTTATGGGATCGTTATCTCTCTTGATTATATCTCGCCTAATAAGTTTTTATTAAAAGAACTTTTGATTCCTTATAAAAGCTATTGAGTTTCCATAATAATTATTACTACTCTAATTGATTGCTAAGAAATATAAATGAGTCACTTTGAAACACAACAACAGAATTTTAGTTTAACTTATGTTTAATGCAACCGAAGTTCTTACATTACATAACCTTTATAATCCATAGTTGAAAACCAGATAACAGTAAATTGAATCAATGAATAAATGATAATTGAAGGTTAGGTGCTTGCTTTTAATTAGAACGATACGTGTTCACACTTACTAAAATATAATCTTAAATCCTACCGCACTGAGAAGAATTATACGGGGATAGTTCTTCTTCCATCAGAGCGGGCTTCAATATTAGAGTTCTTTGATAGTCTTGATAGCCAGTAATCGATGATGTGGGCACAACTGCTTTTCTGTATTTTAAAAAAGTCACGCTGTTAAAATGTTCGTTGATCAAAGTCTTGATTCTACACTCGAACATTTTAACACGGTCGTGGCTTTTATTGATTAGTACATATTGATCGTTTAAAGTTTAGATTAATTCTTTGTTTGAACACTTCACCCGAAGACTTCAATTAAGGTATACCGTTGTAATGAACGGACCAAGACTATTTTATGACACGATTTTTAGATTAACTGAATAAGTAGATTAATTCAGTTATTAACGTCTGCTCGATCTTATTTGCCCGTGGCGAACTCTTACGGATCGGCCGAATCTTGAAGACGGTCGACTCCGCGATGACTCGAGTAAAAGGAATTAACTTTTGCGAAGAAGCAAATTACATTGGGACACATTGGTTTAAATACATTAGATTGAGGACAGGGTGTGGAGGAATTTAATGGAGAGGGACTGAAATTAATAAATAATTTAAAGAGAACTGAAACAGTTTTAATGTCATTACACTGGTATTGTGCGAAATTGCTTAGCTCGTATGGTTGGTTCCAACATTTAATTTTCAACTAAGTCTGATTTTGAGACTTCGAATTTGGAACGCTCACGTTTTTGTTTTATCAGCAACTACCGTTTGGTTATTGCCCAAACGAGTTCTGATACTTTTAGTTTATTGAGCTAATTTCACATGTGACAATTGTAATGTTTTATTCGTTCTCAGCAATTTGTTTTGTTAGAATGTAAATTCTGTTTCCAAGGAGGGATGAGAGATAAGGAAATTTTGGTTCTCAGATGTATACAAAACGATGCGCATGTTGTGCAACTTGCTTTTGACACGTCTGCAAAATTCTTTAATCCGCAAGACTTCGATTTAATTTAATTTCAATTTAATATCTTTCCTAATAATTTTAAGGATTAATTTAAATAATTAATCGAGTGTTATGAATTTTGAGTGATAATTAATTAAACATCATTATATGTAAATTCTGAACTTAACTAATTATTTAATGATGTTTCTCATTAAAATTCTAAAACACTATCAATTGACCTTTTGTTGCCTTTTCTGATGGTTAACAATATTCATAAACAATGACAGAAAAATAGGATGTCCAGTTTTCTAAGTATAGCTCAATATAAAAGATAGATATATATACGGTACCCTACAAGGCATTTTTCCTCAATTCGCATGAGCAAAAGGATGGGCCTCAATTGGTGGAGGTAATTTTGAAGGAGGGTTTATTTATGAGAATAAATAAGTTGAAGGTAGTAGGCGTTAGGTAAAGTTTATCTAGGAGAGGTATTTTTAAGGAGGTGAGGAGAGGCCCTAATTACGGTACGTTCATAAACATTGAGATTTCTATCGGTAGTTCGAAGTTTACAACTTAATCTTCTCTTAATTTCAATAATCTTAAATTTTGTCAATTGCATACAGCTGTTAGTTATAAAATATTTGGACAAAAAGAAAGATAGAAACGTTTCTAAAATTCTGCAAACATATGATTTTCATGAACACTTTGCTTCCTCCTAATAATTAAAGTTCGTTTTACCTTATAGCCAAACTGTAACTATTTAATAATTTGAAAATCAAGATGAACAATTTTGTGCAAATTTATCAAAATTTATTAAAATTCAAAAATCGCTTTTAGACTTTTTATTAGCATATATTTCTGTAATATTTCTTTAAGTTTCATTGAAATCGATGAAATAGGGGACAACTTTAGTTTCTTAGGCATGGTTTGACCCGGCTCCTTTTGTTTCTGATATAAATAAGTGGTCACCACTTGTCTTTTTGAACACTTTGCTTTAGTTTGCGCTCGAAGATGTTTCAAAAAAAAACCCAGCGATGGAGCCATAACATCGAATTGTTGATTTACAGTGGCTGGAAAATAAAGGGATTCAAAGCTTATTATAAAAGGGTGCTACGAGGGCAAGCGAAGCTCGGTTTCGAAAATGGAGTGACATAAAATTTATCATATATTTTTGTAAAGTCTATACTCTTGTGATGATTATAAATTATTTTATACCATTTAAACTCTGTAATATATTGAATATTTAGGTAAATGTGGTCACTTTATATCCTCAATTATACAGTAATTAGCCAACAATTGTCTCTTTTAACGTAACCTTGTTAAATCTACTTGGATTTCGCAATGGCAATATTCCTCTCGCAGATCTCTACATAGATAGGCTTTTAGCGTATTAGCAAAGCACAGTGTGACAATGGAAGTAGACGCGTCAGGAATAGCAATGTCGCCACTCTATCCATTTCTCGCTACACAATAGATGCTTTTGCAAACTACAAATAGCCAAGCAAAACACGTGTATCATAAACGCCACTCACTACTCAGGAGCTACAACCTTCCTCATAGGAAACTTAAACGACAAGTTTCTTTTGTGAAAATATAAAGATTTAGCTTCCTTCAACGCTCGTGGAATTTGTGAAATGGGAAATATTCACAATCGCTGAATATGGTTCCTATTTAAATTCTATGCACAATCTAGTCTTAGCACATAGAGAGAAATGTGAAAATTTTAATAGTTATGAGCTTCTGATGGAACAATTCGAAATTATTATTTTGAAAACTTTTGTATTCACATTTAGTGGAAATCGGAAAATTGATGAAGCTCCTCTAAGAACTCTTTTTTTCATATATTACCACCGTCCCCTACAGAATATTTGCTTCAACTGTTGGTATTAAAGAGAGCTTTACAGAATTCATTTGCATTCTAAACTTTCTTCAAAATTTAAATTTAAAGATGAACATAAGTGATTTTCTGAAATTAGAAAACATTTTTTTATATTTATATATCAAAAATTTTACGTAAAAAACTTTCTTGTAAAATTTAAAGTCGGTTCATTACGAATTGAAAAAATAATTTGTATTTTAACATTGAGAGTATTGAAAATTCGTTCTGATTTTTACATGGAAAATTCAATTCACGTATAAATAAATACTTGCCAATTATACTTGTTGATGTTTCTTCGTTCCGTTATCGTTGTGAAATTGTTTAAATTTTTTTGTAATTTTAATTTCTAAAGTTGCTATTGGTTTGTTTATTTAATGGCTATAATGAGTGTTACATCCAAAGAACGTAACATAAAAAGAATTTTATATTTAATTTTTTAAGTCTAGACTCGCGTCCAATAGCTTGGGGATACTTTCAATTGATTTAATTAATTTATATTAAGGATTTTGAATTTAAAAGGATTGAAATTTGTATTTAAACTACTAAATAGTAAATACTTAATTTCGGAATCAAAGGTAAAACAATAGGAATAAAAATAAATGGAATAAATTTCGTACTACTATATATGAATATACAGTACAAAGCCTTCTGGAATTGGGAGAATGTGATTTGCTTTATAAAATGTATATAGTTGTTGAATTTCGAAGTTGAATTTGATAATCGATGAATTTGAAGATGATAAATAAATTGAATAAAAACTTTTGAAATTAAACTTTTGACTTGAGTTTGGATTATTAGAAGTTGATCGTTGAACTTAATCGTTGAAGTTTCAATATATTTTATTCCACTTTTTTAATTACAATTTTTAGAAAATTAGAAAAATTTAATAACTTTAGGATTTTCGGATTAGGAAAATTTGTTTAGGAATTTGCATTTTAGGAAATACGTTTTTACTTTTTAGCAAACTCTAAAATTAATAATCTTAAATTAGGATAATTGGTAGGGAACCAACTGATTTTCCTAATTTTACATTCCTAAATAAATTTTCCTAAAAACCATTTTTCCTAATATTAATATTTTCATAATTCATTTTTCCTAATCCTAACTCAATTTTCTTAATATTATTTTCCTAAAGTATATTTTTCCAAACAATGGAGTTGTTCCTCATAGAATATTATGTGTTTCATAACATGCGATGTGAAATTGTTTTTTATGCAACAAATGTTGCACTTATATTCTTTAATCAAACATTCCCAATCAGAGCAGGCTGATGTGGAAAATATGTATAGGGAATTAAGTTTAGGGAAAAAAGTAGCAGCAGGTCTGAAAAAATGGGTGGAAACGTAAAAAAGATTACGTAGAATCGTTGAGGGCTACGAAACTTATAAGCAACAAGACTCAGTTCCGCAATATCTTGAACATTTGTCACACACAATTCATCTGTAGCTTTCAGTGACAACACAAAACAAATAAATTAAAATTTTTATATTCTTCAATATATTTTAGTCCAATATATTTTATCTTTTTTAATTACAATTTTTAGAAAAATTTAATAACTTTAGGACTTTCGGATTAGGAAAATTTGTTTAGAAATTTGCATTTTAGGAAATACGTTTTTAGGAAACTCTAAAATTAGGAATCTTAAATTAGGAAAATTGGTAGGGAACCGTTTTTAATAGTTTGTTAGAATTTTTAGGACTGTTGAACTTTTAGAATTTAAAGATTGAAATTTTTGAACAACTGACGGACTGACGTTTCCTTCCGCAATCGTAATTTTTACATAAAGTTCACACTACTAATTTCGAGACTTCTTGAGTTTTTGGGGGAAAAGTTCAAAGAAAGGGGAAAATAAAATGTCCAGAAAAAGGGGAAGTGGGTTGGGAATTTAAAGATTGGTTATTCCGCAAAAATGACAAATGGAAAATGGAGAAAACCTCATTAGTGTAAGGGCCTTATTAGGTAATTTGGGTCCGTCGTAGTTTTAGGGGTTTAACTCGTAGGAGGACCATTGAAAAAGGGTCTGAGACTTAAATTTTCTTCAATTTTTTCTCCCACCAGTTACGTTGCGTAAAATTAACGAATCTTAAAAAACTACATTTTAATCATTATTTTCATGAAATTATTACTATTTATATATTATTCAATAATTATTCACATAACTTTAGATAATTAATGAATTTAATTAAATTAAATTAATTAATTTAATTAATTCAATATTTAAATTAAATTCTTATTGATTAATTAGCTTTGTTTAATAAATTCAATGCAAGCTTTAATAAACATACTGTTTCAATTTATTGTTACAAAATAACTATATACTTCTATTATTAAGTCTTACTATACATTATCTTCAATTATCATCACTGCTTAAGCTATTGATTCTAGTTCAGTGACTTTTGAATCTGTTACTGAGAATCGACTTGCTCCAAACCTTGTATATGAGGACTTTGTGCATGGACACGTTGGTTGACGGTCAGAGCGTTTGATACTGCATACATACGTCGTAAAGTGATGATCAGATCAGGATGCAGGAAATTGGCCGGATTCGCGGGCAATGGGCCATGCTGATACTAGAACTGCCAATGGTGCTGAGCTTGATATCATGCCAAACTGCATATCTCTATCCAGTGATACAGCAAACGCGCAATTACAATTGTATGTTCGCTTGCAGGTGTATATATCTATATTTCTAAACGTAGTATTAAAACCAGACAGAATTCCAAGGTATCTAAAATCTTTAATTAATTTATGAACACATAAAAACCTCACTCTTAATAATTTGAAACTTTAGGTACACAATTTAACGACTTTTCCGACATTTAAAATTGTCTTTATTATATATTACGTTGAAAAATACTTCACTATATAAATAAAAAACAGATTATAATGAATCATATCTCTTCGAAATTAATATTTTTATGTGACGTAAAATAATTGTAAACATGTATAAAAATTGCATATTGTAAATGTCGATATATGTGAATTATACTTAAAGTGTTATACGTCAATTAATAAAGTGTGTTTGCATTCAAATCGCTAATCATCGAGTAAAAGCTTTCAGACAATGATGCAGTAATGTTCTTTGTGAATGTTACCATTAACTGTAGGTAATCCAATGGTTAGGTCTAGCCAATATAGAATGGATGGTAGAGGTAGTTTGCCTGAAGCAGGGGCGTTGTATGTGGGGTGCTTCTACATTAGTGACACCATTGTGCTTGTAACCCCTCAAATCCATATTATTCGTGTAGTAGTCAGTCAGGCTGTCTGTTCGTCCACTCGTATAGTATATGCCGTCTATATGCAAACCACAGTAATGAGTCGTCGCACATTGCTATCATGCTGACAATTTCAAGTTTCATGTCGTCCATCTTGAATGCAAATCAACATCTATCAGTCGGATTGTTATCTTATATATATTTTTCGGATTATTAGATTTCCAATAATTTATTTCATTTTTGATAATGAAGTTCCATTTGTTCCCAGCAAAAAGCTTCTAAAAAATGTGTATTAAAATTATCTCATATTTCTACTTCCACATTCAGCATATCAAAATATATTACAAATTTTTTCTAATCTAAGAGACTTCAAAAAGAGATTAAAGTAAACATTGTGGAGTATAATGACTATTAATCCACTCCGCTTACTGCGACTTCTGGTGTCCCCCAAGGTTCTGTTTAGGTTCTCCTATTTTTGCAAGTTTCATCAATGACTTGACAGATGTTCTCTCAGTGGAAAATCCTATCTTTACTATTGCTTGGAAGTTGATTTATAGGATTTCCAACTCCAGCGATAACGATACTGAATCGTCGAATATGTATTTTTTATTCCCCATAGCATCGGATATTTAAGAATATACCTGGGACGTCCAAGGGATATTTATTGCTTGCTGCTGTTTGAATATCCCAAGGATTCGGAAAAATTATAATTCGGTAAAGTGACAATTTTAGAAAATGACAATAATTGTGAAATTTTCATGCGCCCCATGAATATAAATCATGTTTTATTCTTTAAATCTATTCATAGAGTGAAACAAAGATTTTGTGCTAGTGGTGGTTACTTTACCCTTGTCTTATTCCAATCCGCTTTATAAATTTTGCTAAGGAACTTAATTTTCATTTCGGCTACAGATCTACTTATGTGGTAGGATTATTTGCATTTTTTTTGGAACACGACTATTAGACTTTCTTGCCAGAGGATATGGAAACTGCAGAAAATCTCTCCAAAGTACAACTAGTGAAACGACATTCGAGTTCCAGTGGTGTGTAGTAGACAATTAATGGACAGTGCACACATTGTACCTCGATGTCTAACCTCCCGTTTGATATATCTCGATTGCAGTGTAAACCCTAAGGCAACAGCGAGAACCGAGGCGGTCACCCATCTGAGTACTAACCTTATTCAATGGTAGACTGCTTAATAATCTCTAACCAATCTTCTAAAAGGGTTAATGGAAAATACTATTTGCCATAGATTTAAATGCAATCGACTTTATAAAATTCTATCTAAGGTTGTGATAAGATTAGTGTAAGATAACATTACAAGATTGTGATAAGCTTAAATGGTAGAATTACATAATAAGGTTCTTGAAAGTTTAATTTTATGGTGATTGAAGGTATTGATTTCTTGCTAATAAAAGGATTGTTTTACCGAAAATATTCTACAATATTAATTTTAAAAGCTCGTTTCAACTAAAAATACTTAAAGAAGAATTAAAATTTTTAAAAACGATTAACTTTAAAACACAATAGAACTTTTTGAAAAGTTTGACATATCTAACGGAATAATTAGTCTACTTATTTCCATTAGGTCGAACTAATTAATAATTGTAGTGTTCAGTCTGCAGAGACACTTGACATGGCGCCACCACAAACCTGCTAAAGGAGGTGATAGTCTCTTTCGTCTAAGTTCAGTTTGAATCGACATATCTTATTACATGACTGTCACCTGTATACTGACATAGGCATCATCTCTGACGACAATTGCTCGTTAAGGTGCGAAATGAGAAGATATAGTTGAACGCACAGGGTAATTATTCCTTCAAATATATAACTGAACATCTTGTTCATATGGAAATATACCCTATTAACAATCGTCAAAGGCACAATCATCTTCAAAATCGTCTAAATTCTAAATAAATGTAAATAAAAAGTTAATAAGTCAAATAACGAAATTAATGATCAAATAACTGCTGTATGCAGCAGGGTAAGAAGGATTGAATTGGATATAGTAAATATTTGATGGTATTAAATTAAACGCCATGATTTTTGTGTGACATTAAATTCCTGATTTGAATTCCAGACTCTATTCGCTCAGTAGAGATAAATTGGAAAATGTAATTTTGAATTCCGATCAATTCAGGCGTAAATGTAGGTAGGTTGTATTACACTACAATGAATAGAAAATTCGATTTTTAAATTTCGTTCAATTTCTTCAATAAGCATATTTAAAGAATTCACCAATTCTAATATAAATGAATTAATCATTGGAGTATTTAATTTCAATGATTTATACTGACGGCATTCATAGTAATACAGATAGTAAGATGTACTATGAGTGGGGACGAGTTCACAGTCCCTTAAAACTAATGTGTAAGCAGGTGTGACTAGATTAATTAGTCGCTACTCAGAGTAATAGCACGATTAGTATATCGTCTTAAAAAAAGGCTCAGTGAAGAATTGGAAGGATTGATTATCTCCAAGTTTTTTGTACTTTTGCTTGTTAAATAAATAAAGTAGAGTTGGCTCTCAGTTGAGTAATCAACTTACCAAAATAAAATAATTTTTGTTGTTTCTTACGCCGACAACAACATGAAGAAAAAATTTGATAGTGATCGGATTATTTGTCTCCGAGTAATCACTGCAGCAAATTTGAAAAATACCTCAGGTACGTCCCGTAGCTAATGCAACTATCTAACTGCCGAATGGCTACTCTTTAAATGACTGTAACTCAAAAACTATTTGAGATATCGATTTAAAATTGTAGTATGTTATTCTTAAAGATATAACCTATCGAAATATAAAGAAAAAAAATTCAATTTTTTTAAAATTTGAGATAATTAAGATGAAAAATAATTATGACCCTTGCTGAACATGTACAATTGGATTTTCTCTAATACTTTTCTATTTTTGTGCAGTATTTGTTTATCAACTGTACAAGTGATTATTACTTGTATCTTGTTTAATAAAACGTTATCTTTTTCCATATTGCATTCCTAACTATTATTTTCTTCTTTCGTAATAAAATCTTAATGCATAAAGGGACACTTCTTGTATTTCTTCTTTAAAAAACATCTTCTACCTGATTCCTCCAGTTTTATGTGAGAAAAATCCTTTGACAGATTTTCAAATTCTACCGAGTTTTTATATTTATAAGTTAGGAACTGTTATTAGTCACGTTAGATAAGGATTACGGTACAAAAATTGCGTCCTACAGGTATTTTATTTTTATGGTAGAAATATGTCATACTTTCCACATTGGCCAGTACAACGTACTGAGATTGTACAAGTATTTTTCTCTTATCGAGTACTCATTCTTTATAGTTGAGTACGATATACAGATATTATATGAGCACAATATAAGTACGTCGTACTGGTAAATAACGATTAGTACTGGGATATCTGGATATTTATGTACATACATATAATTTTAATTAAGTTAAAAGCAATTTATGATTTTTCTTTAAATTATTCTCATATAAAAGATTATTTAAAATAATTGTTTACAAAAAAAAATATTTAATTTACTTTTGTTTTCAATTATGCGGTCGATTTAACTTGAAGAGGCTGTATTCAATTTAAGTACATTACAGAACGCCTTCCCTATTTTTTAACAACATGCCGCTTATTGATTTACGCTTTCACTTTGGGGTAACAGAGGAGACATTCGTACTAAGGTTTTATTCAACATCGGTCCCTTGTTGCTGGTAATAATATGAATTAAGAAACAAGAGTGTTATAAATTCTGAAGTCAAATGTAGCGAACTGAATTTTATTTTAAAGCACTTAGAGCAATTTATTGATTTTGTCAAAAAGAAATAACACTAGTTAAAATTAATGAAATATAAAATATTGCTGCAATAAAAATTATTTTATTTCTTGATATATGTTTGTAATTTTTGCAAGGAATAAATTATGAATATGTATAATGCTATTTTTATTGAGGGTAGGCTCTTTAGGGTAACTGAAGCGTTTTCTCAAAAAGACCTTAGTAAAGCATCCATGTATCTTAAATTACAATTGAAACAAAAAGTTGCTTTCTTTCAAAAACAGAAATGCAGTACATGTTGTGAAATCTACTTATAATTTTATATTCTGTCCCTTTTGTGCACTTTCAGTAAATCCGCAAACTTTTCCATGCAACTGCTTTTTCTGATGACAGTTACATTATTTTTCCTGCTTTGTCAATAACAAGAAAAGTAGTCTCCTGAAAATGATATAACTCCAGAGATTCAATATATGGAATAGAGAAATTTCAATTGAAACTATTTTGTTTGTTGCAGAATTTTGCGCATGAAAATAATGGAAAAATTTATTTGTGAAAATGTAAGTACAAAAGAAGATTTCACTTTTCTGTTAGTACTATTACTTTTGGTGATTCAGTCACGTGAAATTGAAAACCATTTTATTGACAAAAGAGATACTTTACCATGTTCCGGAATAAACGATTACGTTTTCTTCATCTTAGACCTCGAAAAAAATAAATACCCTCAAGCACCAGCAGAAAAATAAGCCCTTAAAGAGCCTGATGAATTTTAAATCAGCCGCGCATTGAAATCGGAAAACGTCTCTCCATCGCTAGAGGACTTTTTTTTAGGAGCCTTCTTTAAATTCTCATCTCTTAATAATACAGAGGCACTAATACCCTGATCACATATTCTCAGGGATAGAAAGTAAATCTTATGCTTCGGGCGGGTTGTAAAGAGCACATTAATTCCATTAGAAAGAAATATTCGCCTTTTTGAGAGGATACAGGTTCATCATGAGGAACTTGATGCTTTTATTCTCATTCTTTTGGATGAGAAATTTGTTTTTCTTTGAACCTTGATATGCCTTTATTGTCTGAAAGTACCTTCTTATTGAAATTTTTACACAAATCACATGTAGAACAAAAAGTCGTTAAAATAGGATAGATTAGTTGGAATATCGGGAATAAAATAATAACATAAAGTGACACCTTATTATCTTCACGGAGAAGGCCGGAATCACTGCATATACCAAGCATTTTTTTTTCATTGACTCTTGTGCAAAAACTTTTATTTCTATAAACTTTTTGTTACGAGAGCATAGACAAAATGAAAGCATATGAAGAAACGGGAAAAAACGAGGGTGACTACCTACTGTATCCAATGACTAAAGGTAAAATTTAAATGCTTTTCACAAAAAGCATTTAGCTATTCCCCATGGTAAACGACCATAGCGAAATACGAGAGAACATATTTTAAACAGATTCCCTGGCTCGCCCTCGATATATTTATGAGAGCGTACACTAACGCACCATATACCGGCGAGTCGAATAGTTCTCGAAGACTTTTCGGTGCTCAGAATTTAAAAGGTTTAAAACGATTTCCCTGGGGTGGCGCGCCGGATTGTCGGCATTCGAACTTTGGAGGTTCTTCATGTCGAAGCTCAAAAGTGTTTCTTTGCTTCTGATTTTTCCTCGTCTTTCTTATTTCACACATACCGATAGATCTCAATGAATTATATACTACTTATCTTCATGTAAGAATGTTTTGCGATTTTTCAGAGACATATATTTTTGTAGATATATGTTGAGCGCAATAACTGAAACACTATATGTGACGCTCCGCGACAAAAGATACCTTAGCTTCTAAAAATTTTAGGTTATGTTAAGTGATAGTTTTATGTTAATAAATAGTTCCTTTTTAATTGGGTAAAATCAAAAATAGTTTTAATTGCATAGTTTGGATGTAATAAATATTTTAACATCAATAACTTTTATTAAAAATTGATAATTTAAATTTAATTAAATTATTACATTAATATATTATGTAAGTCAACTAAATATTTTCCAGATATATGATATTTCTAGTACGGGTTTGAAATAATCCGTGAGCGGGCGAAAGTCTAAACGATCGCTCTCAATTGAAGTGCTAATTAGAAATCAATATGTATTCTATTTTAAAGGTACGTGTAAATAGTGTATGTTTAATAATAATGTCAATTTAAAAATTCGGATAGGGAGCTTGAAAGGTTAATGAGATAGAAGGAGAGATTCATGGTTGAAATAGAAAAGGCAGTGACGAAGGGTAGAGAATAGGAAGTAATAAAAGGATCGCTTTAAAGGAAAGGAAAGGAACAGCAGAAAGGGGAGAATAAAAGCATCAGTGTGGACATATTATTTAAAGTGATAAGCAATTGAGTCCAAAGCATATCAAAGGGAGAGAAAGATATAGAAGAAGGAGGAGGATTAGTAAAGGAGAAAGTAAAGGAAGCGATAGAAAGACTGAAAAAGAACAATGCAATTGGATTCAGTGGATTAAAACAAGAAAGTTCAAAGTTAGGTTAGAAGGAGATTAGATGAAAATTTAAAAAGATAGAGAAGAATATCACATAATCAGTGTGTGCAAATTTCGGCAGAAAGAGAGAAAAGGAGACAGGAACTAGTGTCTAGACAACCTGATATTACAAATTTAAGAGGGGACCCTCATTTAGACGGTCGAAAAATGCGTCATTTTTCGAATTTTTTTCTCGGGTAAAATAACTTCAAACGTTTTGTAATTTATAG
>JUFY01025931.1:0-13596 GCA_001855655.1 Leptopilina clavipes | reverse complement strand
TATTATATTATATTATATTATATTATATTATATTATATTATATTATATTATATTATATTATATTATATTATATTATATTATATTATATTATATTATATTATATTATATTATATTATATTATATTATATTATATTATATTATATTATATTATATACAAAAATAAAAAAGTATAATCATGTGCGTTATATTAAACTGATTTCACTTGACGATACGTGGAAAATAAATCCACTCATTTCGAACAATATATGACAGGCTGGCTGCTTTGTTTCAAAATCAGTGCGCTTTGAAAAATGCGCCTTGATAACGTGCCTTATCAGTGTCGGATAAATGGCACCTGTATGAGACACAGAAAGAGGTGCTTGTCGCGCCGGAAAGTATAACGAGAAAAGATAATCTCACATAGTATATAATATATAGAAGATAAGGGACCACATGAGTCAGAGTAAGAGAATAGGGATGATTTATACAAAAGAATTTTATATATTCTCCATACACTCATTTTTCCAATCCAATCGCATTCCAAAACTTTGTAAATAATTACTTTTCCCTTTTTTTCAAAAAAAAAAAATTATTTTTTTTCTAAATAATATAAAATTAAAAAAATTTTTTTCTTTGACAAGACATCTTGAAATGAATAATATAACGAAAAGACGATAACAGCGTATATAGTGGTTAACTTGACTGCTGCAATTTTTTCTCTTGTTTGGGCTAAAAAGCATATATTCACCACATGTTGTCAAAAAAGAAGTCTTTTTTTTCCCGAAAGCAGGTTGCGTGAAATCACCAAGTGTCACGTAACGTGGAAACAAAATCATGAGCACACTCATGTCATATAAGGAAATTTACTATTACCTTATTTGAAAAAACAGACGTACGTGTGATGTATTACGGTATTGAACGATAAGTGCTATTGATTGTATTACACTGACAGTAAGTGCTTTTAATAATTACTTATTTGAACGGGAAGTGCTTTTAATAATTACTTGTTTGAACGGTAAGTCCTTTTAATAATTATCTATTTGAACGATAAGTGCGCTTTAAAGTATATAAATAGCATAAACAGTAAGTGCTTTCAGGTATCATTAACTTGAGTAAACACGACGGTAAGTGTCTTAGACAATAACTACTACTGGTGGTAAGTGTCTCTTGTATATTAACTACTGTCAGTGTTAAGTGTATTCGATATTATAACTACTGAAGTGTCATCGACGATAACTATACTGTTATCGGTAACTTTATTCAATATTAACTAGTATCGACGGTAAGTGTCTGCGATAGTAAGTACTGTCGATGGTAAGTGTTTTCGACGATAACTACTGTCAATGTTAAGTGTATTCGATATTGTAACTACTGCGACGGTAAGTATGTCTTCGACAATAACTACTGCCGACGGTAAGTGTCTTCGACAATAATTATTACTGGTGGTAAGTGTCTCTTGGCTATTAACTACTGTCAGTTTTAAGCGTATACGATACGATATTGAATGCCCACGGTAAGTGTCTTCAATATTAAGTACTACTGTCGAAGGTAAGTGTCTTCGAAGATAACTACTGTCATTGTTAAGTGTATTTGATATTTTAACTACTGCCGCCGGTAAGTGTCTTCGATAGTAAGTACTGTCGACGGTAAGTGTCTTCGATGATAACTACCGTCACCGGTAACTGTATTCGATACTAACTACTACCAAAGGTAAGTGTTGATGGTAAGTGTCTTCGAAAATATATCTACCGTTAACAATAATTGTTTTCAATGCCAATTATTATCGACAGTAACGAACATAACCAGTAAGGGAATTTGTATTAAGTATATATATTTTTTCAAGTACATTTGTCAATAAATATCCACAGTAAGTGCAAATTTCATTAAACAATTTTCTCCTAAAGCAGAAAAAAAACCCAGTAAGTGTCTTTGTAAATATTAACCCTAATTCAATTAAGGAGCGAGTCATTATATTAATAAGCTACAGTTACAATATCAAATTTTTAACAATGAAAAAAAGAGGATCGAAGGTGACATATAATGGCGCGTGTCAAACCGATGATATCGAATGCATCATTGTGTATCACCGGTGCATTAAATACACACTTATATATTATATATGTAAGCAAGAAGAATGAGGTAAAGGAAGAAAAAAAAAAAAGAAGAAGAAGAATGCACGCAGAAATAATGGGCTCGCGATATGAGTATCGATGGCAGGCAAAGCACATGGTTTGCATCGGCATAGGAAGCCGCAGATGGTTCTTCCTTGCACGATTATGGTTTTTTGCTTAAAACGTGCCCTGACCGGTGTCTCGAGGTACTCCCGGTAACTTTTCGATCATTTTTTTTTTCTTCCAATGAATACACACCGCAGAGCCAAAAGTTCATTGGACTCGATGGTGGCCCTCAAAAAAAAAGCCTATACTCCCTCATACAAAAGTATATTTTCTAAATTTCTAAAACCCTATAATAGAATATATCCTTCAATCCGTATATATACATTATATTCGTGTATAATACGCGCATATATGCAGTTCAATAAGAATTCCAGAGCGTTTCCTCTAATATATTCCATTGACAATAGAAATTCCAAAATTGATCCCTTTCAAAATGTGTAATTTTACACACATATAACTCGAAAACATATTTTATAATCCCAGCTTTCACGAATATATAACTAAATTCTTCTCATTTAGTATTATTTTTTCAACTGAAACTTGATTTCAAAAAAATTCAAAATCTGTACCATTTTTTTTTTTAATATTATTAAGACGAACTGTGTTCTTAAGCGGAAAGGAAGAGAGATTTTGTTCCTTAAACTAGAGTATATAATTTCGTTAGAAAACTCGTTGCTGTGAAAATTTAATTAATAATATAAAATATCGAGAGGGAAAAAAGGTAATTGATTGGATATGAGGGCTTTTGCGTAATACTACTCTCATCTCTCTATATGCTGCAGGGGCAAATCATCCTTCCTAATTCTTGAGAAGCGTTAGAAGACATATTTTCGACAGGTAAATCATTTAACACGAAAAGACCCTTCTTGAAAGAAAGGGAACGTAATGACGGTCATTACATAAAAAATCGTACACTGAAGTTGTACTCCTAAATAGACCCTCTCTCTTTCTCTCTATATTTCTCCTCTCTCAAGAGGAGGTTTCACTTATAATACAACATCAGGTCAGCGTGCAGATCGTGACTTTTGCTAATATATATAACGAAACAGGTATATAAGAATACAAAAATTTCTCCAAGGGTACCAAAAACTGTCATTTTTCAGTTTTGCTAAAGGTGCCTCTTAACGCTAATCGCGTCTTCCTTCACGGATTATCGTCACAACCACTAATTAGAGCAATGGCTTCGTAACTATATATATATAATGTATATTGAAGAACTCAGTCTCATTTACAGACGACTTGTGAGGTCATTCTAATTAATAGCTTCAGCAACCTTGTCATGGAAACGAATCAGGCTCATATTTCCATTGCTACATTCAAGAATTTGCAACGTAAGTAACGCAAGACAATATGTACCGAATCGTATTATAACGTAACTTATCGTACTGTAACTTAACGTATTGTAACGTAACTTATCGTATCGTACCGTAACTTATCGTATTGTAACGTAACTTATCGTATCGTAGCGTAACTTATCGTATTGCAACGTAACTTATCGTATCGTATCGTACCGTAACTTGTCGTATTGTAACGTAACATATCGTATCGTATCGTAACTTGACGTATTGTAACGTAACATATCGTATCAAACCGTAACTTGTCGTACTGTAACGTAACATATCGTATCAAACCGTAACTTATCGTATTGTAACGTAACATATCGTATTGTACCGAAACTTGTCGTATTGTAACGTAACATATCGTATCATACCGTAACGTAACTTATCGTAACGTAAAGTATCGTACCGTACCGTAACTTATCGTATTGTAACGTAACTTATCGTATCGTACCATAACTTATCGTATTGTAACGTAACTTATCGTATCGTACCGTAACGTAACTTATCGTAACGTACCGTAACGTAACTTATCGTAACGTAAAGTATCGTACCGTACCGTAACTTATCGTATTGTAACGTAACTTATCGTATCGTACCATAACTTATCGTATTGTAACGTAACGTAACTTATCGTAACGTAAAGTATCGTGTCGTAACGTAGCGATTCGTTAAAATATAAACATACATCGGAAATTCTTCTCCCACAGTATATTATATGCGTATTGTTAAAGGAAATTCTGACTCACTTTTCAGATAATTATCTTCCAGTTCAATTGAATTGGAAATGGCTAAACTAATCAGAGAAACGACCCTTATCGATTTTTTTCCCCGAACAATGCGATTTTTCTTATATTGACATATTGTGTTCGGCCCTCTGTGTATATGCGTATATGTTTTTTTTTATCGGCATCTTATATATATATATATATAGGGTCAGCAGAAAGCATTGTCGAAAAATTAGTCTGGGGTCGATTGGACCAGTCATTGCATATATCTGAACGAAATGATCATCCGTCGCATTTTGGCAAATAAATTAAGCCATTCCCATCGGGGGTTTGTGCGCGACACAAAAGCGGATAATAATAAACCTAAAGCGAATAACACGATGGAATGGACCAACCCTCCTCCTACTCTCTCTCTCTCTCTCTTTCAAACAAATCTATCTCGTTTAGTCCGCTTAGACTCCTAAGCCTTCACCACACACACACACATACACTGTGTTGTGGACCCAATCGGGTAAATGAAACGGAATAAATGCCCATAAGAGGATCAAAAGTAAAATAGAAGTTGGGCCTTTGAAAATTATTTCAGAAAATTGTATTATATATAGTGCATCGAAATTGGCCTCAATTTGGCACTTAAGGCCGTTGTCACAAGTGTCATCCTTTCCTGGGATCAGTCGAATTGATGCTTTTTCAAAAAAGGGAAAAAAAACTATATAGTAGAGAAAAAGAGAGAGGAGTATTTTTCTCCAGAAAATTCGTCCTGTATGTTTATGTAATTGGCGAAAGGAATTCAAAAAAAAAAAAAAAATGTTTTACTTTTATAAAATTTTTAGATTCAATTTTTCCCAGAATATACTTTTCATAAAAAAAAATATTAAGAGCATTCAGAAAAAAAATTCAAAGAAAATGAGAAACTTAGATGGAGAAAAGAAAAAAGAAAGATTCAGAGGAAGGTGAATCAATTTCGGTGTAATTCCATCAACAATCACTTGAAGCGAACTGTAAGTGGCAGAAACAATAACTAGGAAGTTATTGTTTCTGCCACTGTATAGACGGTAAGTATTGTTAATTACTGTACCGTCAATAGCAAAGTGTATTAAATGTTCCAGTCATTGATTGTAACCATTTTTTAAAACTAAATCTGCCGTCGAAAGTAAGTTTCACTGATGGAAATTGCAAATACCGTTGGCGGTAAGTCCAGTAATAGAAACCATAATCGACGATAAGTGCTGTTAAAAAAATCTGACGTCGATGATAAGTTTAAATAATGTAAATACCGTTGGCGGTAAGTGCAGAAACAAATACTACAATCGGCGGTAAGTCCTGTTAATTTCTTTACTGCCCAACATCGATTGTAACCATTTTTAAAATAAATCTATATCGACGAAGATGAGTTTAATGTAAATAAAATGTTAGCGGTAAGTGCATGAAGAGAAACCGCAATCGACGGTAAGTGTAGTAACAGAAACAATAATCGGCGGTAAGTTTTGAAATAAATTTCTTTACCGCCAACCATTGATTGTAACCATTTTTTTAAATAAACCTACCGTCGGAGTTTAAATAATGTAAATACAATTGGCGGTAAGTGTAGTAACAGAAACAATAATCGACGGTAAGTTTTGAAATAAATTTCTTTACCGCCAACCATTTAAAAAAAAATAAACCTACCGTCGAAGTTTAAATAATGTAAATACCATTGGCGGTAAGTGCAATAACTGACGCAATAATCGATGGTAAGTGCTGAAAAAAATTTCTTTACCGCCAAGCATCGATTGTAACCATTTTTTAAAAATAAATCTGCCGTCGACGATAAATTCAACTAATGTAAATACCGTTGGCGGTAAGTACAGTAACAGGAACCACAATTAACGGTAAGTGCTGTGAATTTCTTTACAAAGAAATTTCATCAATTTAAACTTAACAAATATTGATTGTAACTGTTTTCAAATAAAACTATCGTTGAAGGGAAGTTTTACAGTTGTAAATATACCGACAGCGGTAAGTGGAGGAAAGAAAGGAACTACATCAACGGTAAGTGATGTTTGAAAAGAACCACGTTAAACGCAAAAACAACTGTCAATTACAATTCTCTTTAAACAAAACTACTTTCGAAATTAAGTAACAAAAATACCGCAGACGGTAAGTGATAATAGTACCGTCGACGGTAAGTGCTATACAAATTCCATAGTAAAACACCATTTTTCTAAATAATGAAAAAATGACAAAAAAAACTTTTTCAAAAATAAAACACATGTGGAATTCTGTCGGAAAAAAAAGTTGATTATAGATTGACGCCTCTTGGGGGTCATTATAAAAAGTATATATATGTTTTCAATAAAACAAACGACTTGCGGTACCTGATGACTTGTCAGAAGAAGTGGGAGAGAGAGAGAGAGTAAAGAGAACTGTATATGTATACGACCGGTATATAAGAGGTCGTTCAAATATTCGATCGGTCGGTGTTTCACTATATCACAAAACGGAATAGCAACTGCACCGGAATAATTGGACGGCGGGAAAATTAAAGGGAACCCTTTCTGGACCCCTCAGCGAGCGGAACGAGGCGGAATAATCTCCCTTGTTTTTAAAAGATTAGGTCGTTAAATTCCGAGAGTCTCTTCGAAACATTTTTCCAAACAAGACACACACACACACACACAACAGACAGACAAATTAATCACCAACCAATCACCGATTTAGTGCACCTGTTTTTATCGGTTCATTTCCAAAGCGGTATTTTCAATAAATGAGAATTTCCGTTTTTTAATTCCTCAACAAAATATATATTAAAAAATTTTTTTTTTCCATTTTTCAAATTTTTATAGGGAAAATTTATTATTAAAATTGTTTATAAGTCAAAAATAATAAGAGGAAAAATATACTTTTAATGTTACCGCCAATTTCCATAAAATATAATATCAATGAGATACATATATATATATTTATACAAGCAACCTTTCTCGGGGGCATATTGTGAAATGGTGGAATATAATGGACTAATATTGATTTTGTGATTTGGCACTTTGTCGGTCTTTTTTTTTTTTATTCGGACGCGTGACTCCCGTGGAGTTATAGTGTCGCAGTGGGTGCGAACTCGTTTTTACCATTTTGAAAAGGTTGTAGGCGCTGCTCTTTAGCATCGATCACACGTGGCGAACACGTCATTTTCCTCGTTTTCTATTTTTTTCCTTCCTTCTTTATTTATTTTTTATTTTCTGCTACTCGGTTTTTTTTTTCTTTTTTTTACTTGAATCACCGAGGCGAACAATTGTATCACCCGGTACGTGATCGAGCAACGGACACCCAAGAGTTGTATAGAGAGAGAGAGAGGGGTGGAGGGAGAGGGAGAGGAGTCCTAGTGCCTCGAGCCCTGTAATATTACACCGCCCGACTATCATGTGCATCGAACGCTTCACTGTGTATGCGCCAATAGCGGCGGCACCCGCGTTCTCTCAACTCTTTTCCCTCTCTCACTCCTTTCGCTATTTATTTCCCTTTTTGTCCCCATCCTTCTCACTCGTTTAGACTTTTTGACTTCCATCTCTCCATTGGCAAACGATGGGCTAATGAGTCTCATCGAATTTCGAACCCGGGGAGGAATATACTTCTTGGAAAATAATTTTAAAAACCTTCCAACCTAAAGCTACTTACAGAGACTGACGAAACAATTTCCTACCTCACTAAACGTTTAACTCGCATAAAAAAAAAGAAAATAAAAAAAAGAGTTAACTGCAATATGTACGATATTGAATTGTATACAGAAAACATTTTTCTTATAGAAAGAATATTTTTATATATAGAAAGAAAAATTTTTTCTTTCCTATATAAAAATATATAGGAAATATCCTCTCGAATTGAGAGGAACTCTTCAAGTTTCTTTTGAATCAAAAAAAGGAGTAAAAAAAGAGGGAAAAAAATCCTCTGAAATTAAGAGGAATATTTTTTAAAACGGATGGAAAAAAAGGGGAAAATTTGACATAAAAATAAGAGAAATGGAAGAAAAAAATACGAAAGGTAAAGAAAAATGAAAATATAGCAACTATCCTCTCAAATAAAGAGGGAAAAAAAGGAAAAAGAGGAAGGAAGAGAGAAAAAGAAGGGAAAAAGTTACATAAGATTAAAAAAAATGTAGAAAAGATACAAAAGGTACAGAAAAATGGAAACATGGCATATATCCTCTCAAATAAAGAGGAAACAGTTTTTTCTGGCTAATCGAAAGAAAAATTGAATAAAACTGAAAGAAGAGAAAAAAAATACAAAAAAAGGTAAGAAAAGAGTAAAGAAAAGTAGAAAAACATGAAATATCCTCTCAAATAAAGAGGAAACAATTTTTTCTGGCTAATAGAAAGAAAAATTGAATAAAACTGAAAGAAGAGAAAAAAAATACAAAAGAGGTAAGAGGAAACGAAAAATAAGAAAAGAGTAAAGAAAAATAGAAACACATGAAATATCCTCTCAAATAAAGAGGAGAAAAGGAAACATGAGGAGGAGGAGGGAAAAAGAAAGGAAAAAGTTACATAAGATAAAAAAATGTAGAAAAAATATAAAAGGTAAAGAAAAATGGAAACATGGCATATATCCTCTCAAACAAAGAGGTAACAGTTTTTTCTGGCTAATAGAAAGAAAAATTGAATAAAACTGAAAGATAAAATTAATTTATATTAATAAATTAAATAAAGATAAAAAACTGAAATTTACAAGGAAATTTTTTTTATTTAGAACTTAGAAATATAGAAAAGTTATATTAAAAGGTGGCGAGAGTTCAGGGCGCCTATAAGGTGATAAATAAGGAAGAAAAACACGACTTTTTATATAGAAATATTGTTACTAATTTCTTAAATGTAACGAGACAGTCGATCATATAAATATAGCCCTGTCAGAAAATTCCGACGTTCTTTAGGCTTCCATATCCATTTCGAGTTGCTTGAGAATCAATATTTGGTGAGACCTGAACGCGTCTTTATAGGTATACGCAAACATGCTACTGGATCGCAAAAAAAAAAAATTAGTTTCATTTCTTCAAAAAAGGCGATAAACATTGACAGAAGAATTACTAACTTTTATTCTCTTTTTCTGAATCTTAAATCAAGAGGAAAATATTTCCAAGGCTTATTTTTTTCTTTACTTTCTCAATTTCGTGCTTTTTTCCCTCTTTTTTTCAAATCCTTTTCAATTAGAAACGGAACAAGATAAATATATACTTTTTACTTTCAGTAAATTTTTTCTCTTTTTGATAAATATATATACTCAATTTTAGAGGAAAGTATTAAAGTACTTTTTTTGCAATTTTTAATTTATTTGTTAATGCAACAAAAAATATAGAATATTCGACTTCAAAATGCGCGGAATAATTTCCTGACGAGATATAGAAAAAGAGAGAAGAGCAATTTTCCTCTTAAAATAAGATTAATTTTCAATAGAAAAGATAAATATGAAAAACACACTGAATAAAAAATTTATTTGATTCAAATAATCGATTAAGTGTCTATTATCAAAGAAATATTTATTTGTATCAAAGAAATATTTATTCGTATCAAAGAAATATTTATTTGTATCAAAGAAATATTTATTTCTATCAAATAAACTTTATTTGAGTCAATTAAATTTGGTATTTGATTCAAATACTGAAATTATTGATTTCATTATAGTTTATTTGATTTAAATAAAAATTATTTGGTTCAAGTAAATATTTATTTAATAATAGACAAATAATCAGTTAATACTCGAAACAAATTTTTTTTCGTTGGAACAATAGTTTCCAAAGGGGAAAAATACCAACCAAACAATTATCAACTCTCTTTAGATAATACCTTCGAGTTGGCTAATTTTAAATCTTCCATAATATTGTGATAATATTCCATAGAGTATTATTTCAGAAACATATTCAAGTATCAAGTATCATATTTCGAAATCTCTCGAGTAATTTTTATCATGATTAGATAAATAATAAATTTTTTAATAGTTTATAATTCATAGTGAGACGTCAGGATTTATTTATCACGAAAAAAATTTGTCAGAGAACAATTTTTTTCTGGAGAGTGGAATTATTTTCTGTCAGGGAAATAATTTGAATAATTTTGCATCCGGAGAAATGTATGGAAGAATTATGGTTGATTAAAGGAACGGAAGAGATTTTATATTCAGTGATGTCAATAAAAGTTAGGGAGCTGGTGCTTAAGTTCCGGAACTTTGTCTTGCTAATGTGTACAAGAGTAGACAGGGTTGGATAGGATACGTGAAACGTTCAGCCAGGAAGGAGGTTGGTGGTTCGCTCGAGCGCATCGACTGCACCTAGTTCACAAACTAATCGGCAATTCTATCTTCCGTCGAGTGTTATATGCATGGTGAGGTGCTGCTTCTGCTGCTGGTGGTGGTGGTTCAGACGTTGGAGACTTGATTCTCCCCCACCTCCATAGCGGAGGGATGTGGGGGCGAGATGCATGCATATTTGGCAGCCGCAGGCGACCTTGTACCATCCAAGCGAACGTTGTACCGGTAACGGTTCGGTAACGGCTCCGATATGCAAATATATTCATTACGTCGCCCGTGTGCCTAGCCCAGCAAGGAGACCAAAAACCATGAGGACAATCATGTGCATCCAAGCAAGCCAAACTTCCCGTTTTGAATATTACTGTTATTGCTTTCCATTGGCCGCTTTATCGCTAAATTAAACCAGAGTAACTAATTTCACAAAATAGGTCACTCTCCATTTGTTCTCTCTAACTTCCTTTTTGAAAATTCATTCCTCCTTTTAGCATTCGTCGTCATTCTCTTCCATTTCTTCGGTTATACACTCTCACTGATTTTTTCTTTTTTTATGTAAATGTGAGTGGTGGGAAAGTAAAAACCTAGTGAGTCGCATTTGCCACAAGGACGAGCGTCCTTTAGCTTTGTCATTCGACTTTCGCTCTTATGGCAACTTTGGACAGTAGAGTTGTGGTTCCTTTTAGTATCAGTGAATGTAATTTTCCGCAAAAAGGTGTAATAAATCATTTTGTAATCATTTCTGAATCAAAATGTAATGTGTACAGCAAAGATCATAGAGGTGACAAGGCGTTTAGTTCCCAACTGACCACCCGTGTAAATTTTCACTTTTGTGTTTGTGTCGAGAAGTGGCAACTTTATCTAAATCGGAATCTGTAAATCAATGTCCCCGTTTCGCGTATACAAACCTCGAGCAAGAACAGCAACAATAGCAACAACACACTACACTAGTTCTGCTGTATAGCTATATATATATATATATGGTAATATAGTAAATATCCTGAGTTTGGTATCGCCGTCGAGTGGCATAAACGTCAAGTTGACTCGAGTTCGAAATCGAAACCGAACGATGCATCGTTCGGTAACGGAATGGAAGAGAAGTGCTTTACTTGCCGTTCAATGAAAATCGGAATGTCGAGCACGTTAGGAGTGTATATTGTCGACGAGGCCTGTGCCCTTATAAATGCTTCAACGGCATAGCGAGACGAATTGTTCCGGCCAAACTTGCCTGTTAATTAATGTCACTTGAACGCGACGATAACGATGATTAAGAACCAACTTTTTTTTTACGAACTTTGCGCAGGAAAACTCTTTGCAACACTCAACTTCATTAGCAAAAATATTTCATGGAACATTCTTTTTTTCCCTTAAAATTTCACGTAACGTAATTACTGATTATCACAGGTCCTTTATAACACAATGAATCGGAAAATTAGAATTTACCAATAAGGGTAATTCCTCGAATTTACCAATAAGGTTAATTCCTCGAATTAAAATCCAAAGGAGGGAAAATTAAAAAAAAAAAAAAATTGACAATATGCAAGTTTTGAAAATTCAGAATTTCCTTGGGTTCGTATCGCTCCTCTAGTTTCCTGGGTTATCGTCGCAGCGAATTAGTGCTGCTACAATGAACCGAAGTAAGTATGTAACCTAAGATTTCATTAGTTAACACTCGAGCGCTCGCTTGGGAATTTATAGCGTGAGTGCTCGTGTGGAATACCATATATATATATATATATATATATATATATATATATTGCGATGATGAAATGTAGTTACATTGCATATATTAATTTTGCAGTAGTGTCGCGCGCCGCGTTTGTTTCTATATGTTGATTTGATTGAAAATTAGTAATCGTCGGGAAATACACTATCCGCAGAGTGCTCTATATGAATGATAAGCTTGTTATTCTGATTACTGGCAAACTCGTTATTCTAATGCACACACAGTCGCTATTCACGTTGCATAATATGCTTTCGCTAAACACTTTTAGGCCACCTTCCCACCTTAATTACAACAACCACAATAATAATAATAATAATAATAATAATAATAATAATAATAATAATAATAATAATAATAATAATAATAATAATAATAATAATAATAATAATAATTAAAATTACTGTGGGCGTAAATGAATTTCTTTCTCCTAGGTAGTTGAATAAACAAAGGGAGGGAGTAAAATTAATTAAAGGATTAAAACAAAATTTACTATCATAAACATAAAATGTCGTTATTTATTTTTTTTTTGCAATTTAGCTGGTAGGTATTAATTGTTAGGTTGCGAATCTTTGCAAGAGCTCCCTCTCAAGAGAGTTTCACACTAATTTCCCCTAAGTCCAAGTCGAAATAGTCCGTTAACACCCCGAGAGAGAATCGAAAGAGAGTGAAACTAAGGACGAAGATAGATTCTTAGAAATTGAGAAGAGGTGAATGTGGAATAGAGCGAGAGGTGGAATAGAAGAGTAAGAGAGATGTGAAAACGAGGGTTGAATTGCCAAGTCAAATAGAAACTTAAACCCTTTAGATTCCATTTCTCTCGCTCTTGTTTTATTTCTATTTTCCTCTTATTCCCAGTTCTATGTCTTGTAAAGCAGGAAATTTGGAAACTTGATGCTTAGGAGCGTAACTCCTTGTGCACTCGGACACGCTTCAGGAGATTCTGTTTAGATCGAGAAATTCTCATCTTAAATCGATCTCGTACGCAATTCCTTAATTTTCCCTTTATCTCTCTCTTTCTCTCTCTCTGTTCTTAAAATCCCTTTAGCTTTTGAAAGAAGAAAACTCGCTTCATTCTCCAATAAATCTCGATGATCTATTTACAATCACCAAAAATATCAAAATAAGATAAAAGATAAAAAAAGATCAAAAAGATCAAAATACATAATTATTATTTATTATTATTATTATTATTATTATTATTTATTATTATTATTATTATTAGGGGAAAGTGGTCCTAAGTTGGCACTGTGGGTAAAGTTGGCCCCCCAGAGTTATTTTATTATTTATTATTATTTATTAATAATAATAATTATTATTGCATGGTATAATATCTTAGTAGGCACTAATATAAATTATATCAGTGATACCAAGATGTCACGGTACAA